>SZWC01002107.1:143356-169871 GCA_023375785.1 Penium margaritaceum | reverse complement strand
AAGAAGAGTCGGAGCAAGAAAGGGAAGGGTCCGCCGCAGCAGCAGCAGCAGCAGTCGTCGACCGGATCCAGCGGTGATGGCTCGGTCTGCCACAACTATGGTTAGCCCGGGCACGGGTGGTACACGTGCCCTCTCCCGACGGACGAGACGCGCGTCATCGCCACCATGCGTCGCTAGCGGGAGCGCCGCCTCGCCTCTGCCGCCGTCGCTACTGCTGGCCCTTACACTTCGACCTCGTCCAGTAGCTCTGCCACTCCGACAGCTCCGCCTGTCCCGCAGACACCCGCGCCGCAGCAGTACTACCCACAACCATCGGCGCCTCCGCTCCCGTCACCGGCACAGTCCTTTTATTACCCGAGCTCCGGAGCCGTCACTCCGCACTCCGTCTACATCCCCACACCGTCCTCCCGTGAGCGTCAGCTGGAGCAGTTCATCGCGCTCCAGCTTGGCCTGCCTCGCCCTCCTCCCTAGGGAAGTGCGAGTTGCATCACCTTCTACCCTCCCGTCCAGCCGTGCATGACTGAGACTGAGCTGCGGTCGTGTCCCGTCTCCTCGTCTGTCTCGTCGTCTCCCGTGGTCTCCTCCATCCCCCTCCTTGATGACATTGCGTGGCTTGACAATTGTCAGTTTCGTTTCGCGCCTCCTTCTACCGCGTCCGCGTCCCTCGCTTGCTGCCATGTGACCGTTAGCGATCTCGCGACTCTTGTCCAGGACCCTGCTGAGACCTGGATCATTGACTCCGAGGCCACGCATCACATGACGGCCTCTCGTGAGGCCTTCAGTATGCTCGGTCCTGTAGGCGATGTCTCCGGTGTCCGGACGGGTTTTGGACAGGTGTTGCCTGTCCGTGGTGTTGTCGTCGTTCGTTTTCGTGGTTCTGCCGGTGACGTCTTTCTGTCCGATGTCCTCTTCGTCCCTGGTCTCGAGCTCAGCCTCCTGTTCGTGACTGCCCTTGACCGCATGAGCATGGACGTTATACACTCGCGTGGTGTTGGCACTGTGTCATTGCGTCCGTCTGGTTTTGTCGTCCTGCACGCCACCGCCAGTGGCAACCTGTGGCATGTTCCTCGCCTCTCCTCTTCTCCTCTTGTCTCCTCCCCATCGGCCGCCACAAGCCATGTGTTTGTCACCAGTACGCTTTCTCCTCAGCACACCCGCCTCTTGCACCGCCGCCTTTGCCACGTCCACTCTGCCGCCGTAGACAGCATGCTTCGCACCCAGCCGGCCAAGGGCCTTGACCCAGAGACTTTCCCTCTCCCGTGCCCCACTGAGTGTATTGACTGCGCTCAGGGGAAGACGCACTGGTCCACGTACCCCTTGTCCTCCTCACGTGCATCCGCCCCTCTTGACCTTGTCCACTCGGACGTCATGGGTCCTCTCCCCACCGAGTCCGTCAGCGAGGGTGGCCGCTATGTCCTCACCCTTACGGACGACTATTCTCGCTACCACTGGGTCTTGTGCCTCCGGCAGAAGAGCGATGTCGCCCAAACCATTCAGGACTGGCTTGTCCTCGCGGAGCGTGAGTGTGGCCGCTCTCTTCGCCGCTTTCTCTTCGATCGTGGTGGAGAGAACATGGGTGAGGCCACGATCTTTCTCGCCTCCCGCGGGATCCACCATGAGACATCTGCGCCATATACGCCTGCCCAGAACGGCGTATCGGAGCGGTGGAACCGTACCATGGCTGATGCCGTCCGCACCATGCGGGTCGAGTCCGGTCTCTCCGATGGCTTCTACTTTGAAGCCATGGCCTACATGACCTGGGTCTGGAACCGGATCCCCCACGGTCCCCTTCCCCGCCTGTCCACGCCATACTAGCACTGGTGCGGTCGACGCGCTGACCTCCGCCCGGCTCGCGTCTGGGGCTCCGTGGCTAAGGCTGCACACGAATCCTTGGATTCGTGAATCTGTTTCACGAATCCCGAATCCGGATCCGGATTCACGAATCCGGATCCAGGGTCGGGTCTCGTTTGGGATTCGGGAATCCACCAACGAATCCTGGAGGGAATAGTGAGTGAAGTGGGAGGGGGGGAGAAAAATACGGAGCTGGTCCTGCTCACGTCCGAGCGATGGCGTTGATGAATTCAACTTCCGAAGTTTCAAAACCCCGGAAGTTACTGGCCGCACTAGCTGGCGCATATCGTGCATGTGTCAGGTCAACGGCCTGACACATGCACGAACCAAGTGACAAGGTATTCGCCACTTGCTCGCAAGCTTTCCACCAGCGAGCGGCGATTCCTTGTGCACCATTCAGGTTCGTTATGCAGATTCGGCGGGGGTGCGAAGACCTGATGACCTGGCTTGTCCACTGGACAAGCCAGGTCATCGAGGCTTGGCTTCTGACCTGACTGGCAGGCCTGGCTTCCGCAGCGATCAGGGCACTGCCACATCGCTCGTGAAAAGAACGGGAGCTGCACCAGACGTCATTCGATTTTGTTTTAGCAGCCGTGTATTGTCTTGGATACATTAAAGACTAAAATAACACCAAAGGATTCGCCTAGATTCGTGAATCCACAAGGATTCGCGAATCTTGGATTCGGATCCGCGAATCCGGATCCAATAGTGGATTCGGACTCGCGAATCCGAATCCAGCTTCAGATTCGCGAACCGGATTCGGTGTGCAGCCTTATCCGTGGCCATTATGTGGCTGCCCGCCCCACAGCAGGGCGGCAAGCTCGCCTCCCGCGGATGCCCCTGCATCTTTCTCGGTGTGTCCAGTCAGTTCAAGGCCTGGCGCTTCTGGGTCCCATCCCGACACTGTATCGTCGAGTCTCGCAATGCCCTCTTCTTCGAGGATCCGTTTCCCCGCGACCTCATCCGCTCCGGCGCGTCCGTGTCCCTCCCGTCGCGTGGGGGAGTGGTGAGTCCGTCCTCCGTCCTGTCGCTTCCGGGTGACACATCACTCCGTCCCTCTGAGCCGGTAGCCCCTATTGCGTCCTCTGGCCCTCTCGGGCCAGCTGTCCCCGTCGCGTCCGCTGGCCCCTCCGGGCCAGCAGCGCCTGTCGTATCCGCTGGCCCCTCCGGGCCGACAACCCCAGTCGCGTCCGCTCGCCCCTCCGGGCCAGCAGCGCCTGTCGTGTCTGCTGGTCCCTCCGGGCCGACAGCCCCAGTCGCGTCCGCTGGCCTCTCTGGGCCAGCAGCGCCTGTTGTGTCCGCTGGCTCCTCCGGGCTGGCAGCCCCAGTCGTCTCCGATGGCCCCTCCGGGTCGACAGCCCCAGTCGCGTCCGCTGGCTCATCTGGGCCAGCAGCGCCTGTTGTTTCCGCTGGCCCCTCCGGGCCGGCAGCCCTAGTCGCCTCCGATGGCCCCTCCCGGTTGACAGCCCCAGTCGCGTCCGCTGGCCCCTCTGGGCCGGCAAGTCCTGTCGCGTTCGCTGGCCCCTCCGGACCATCTGCCCCAGTCGCGTCTACTTAGTCCTCCTGACCAGTAGCCCTGTCCGCCTCCGGTGGCCCGTTGGACCCAGCGCCATCTCCTGCCCGGCCGCGCTACACACGTGGCCCAGGCGGCAGCCTCCGACCTCGGCCGACAGTGAGCGCGCAGACCGTCGCACCGGGTCCCGTGGTACCTCGACCCCCTGTTGCTCCACGTGTCTCCTCCACTCCCACGGTCGTGAGTGGGGACCCTGGCACGAAGGCTCTCGGCATGACCACTTCGGCCATCATCGCAGACCTTCACCCGGGCTCTGCACTGGGCTACGCCATGCTTCATCACGAGCATCGACATGTTGTCGTGGCTACATTCGCCCGCATCCCACCTGGAGCTCGCGATGCACACGCCCTCTCAGTCCGGTCCACAGCACGCCCGGAGGACCCAACCACCTTACATGAGGCTCGAGCCTCTCCTGAAGCCACACATTGGGATGCTGCCTATGCTGAGGAGCTCGCTGCTATCCGGCAGCACCACGTATATGACCTCGTCAACCTCCCTCCAGGTCGGAAGGCTATTGGTGCCAAGTGGGTCTTTCGGCGCAAGTGGAAGCCTGACGGGTCCCTGGACAAGTACAAGGCCCGCCTCACAGCAAAGGGGTTTGCTCAGGTCCCTGGGATCGATTACGACCAGATCTTCACCCCAATCGGTCGATTCTCCACTAGCTGTGTACTCTTCAGCCTGGTTGCCCAGCATGGGTGGGAGCTGCATCAGATGGACGTGAGCAACACGTTCCTACATGGCTCACTGGAGGGTGAGGAGCTCTACATGGTGCAGCCCCCAGGCTTCGATGACGGCACTGGGAGAGTTTGGCGGCTGTGGAAGGTCCTCTATGGCCTAAAGCAGTCACCTCGATGCTGGAACCAGGAGATCAGCAGTACGCTTCTCCGTGGCGGCCTCCAGCGCAGCACCGCTGACCCCGCCCTGTTCATCAGCCCGCGAGGTCAGACCTTCGCCGCAGTTCTGGTCTATGTCGACGATCTCCTCATTGCATTGCCAGCCACGGCCGCCATCTAGCGTGTCAAGGACTTGCTGCACGCCACCTACCAGATGAAGGATCTCGGGTCTGCCTGAGTCTTCCTGGGAATGGAGCTCGAGCATGATTGCTCACACGGCATCCTGCACGTTCACCATGCTGCCTATGTGCAGACCCTGTCCACTCGCTTTGCCGAGGACCTGCCCCTCGTGCCCAGCGCATCTTCACCCATGTCACCCGATGGCCAGGTGAAGCTGAAAAGTCCTAATCCAGCTGTTGTGGGGGAGCCAGTTGATGTGACAACGTACCTACGTGTCATCGGGTCACTGATGTTCCTGGCGACGACGACGCATCCAGACATCGCGTTCGCCGTCAACCTCCTGGCCCAGTTCTCTCAGGAGCCGCGTCACCTCCACTTCGAGGCCGCGATCTGAGTGCTGTGCTAAGTCATCTCGACCCCTCGGCGAGGTCTCATGTTCTGCCGTCAGCCGTCCGGCGTCGCAATCGGCTACACCGACAGTGACTGGGCCGGCAGTCTAGACAGTAAGAGTCGCACGGGCTGGATCTTTCTGGTCGGTGGCACAGCTGTGTCCTGGCGCAGTGGCAAGCAGGGGTGCATTGCACGCAACACTGCTGAGGCTGAGTACGTGGCCCGTGGCTCAGGCGCGTGTGAGAGTGTGTGGTTGCGTCGTCTGTTGTTCGAGCTACGTCAGTCTGTCGCATCCATCACCTTGCATTGTGACAATGAGAGTGCCATGGCCATCGCCGACAATGACGGCGTGCACCACACACGCACAAAGTACATCAATGTTGAGTATCACTATGTGCGTTCGTTGTTGCATGACGGCAGCGTCAACATCGTGTGGGTTGAGACAGCACGGCAGCTGGCCGACTTCCTGACCAAGGCACTGTAGCGGGACTCGTTCAAGAAGGCTGTGAGTTCAGTCAGCGTGCGTCCGTGAGTTGCCCCCTTTGTCTCTGCATGCCCTGGGGGAGTCTGGATGTTGACCGTGTCCCTGTCCGCCCATGTGCACTACGCCTGTGAGTCATGGGGGAGTGTTGGTTTTTGCACATCTCTCATTGTGCTCTGTTGTGTCCTCCTGACTTGTGTACATCGGCGTGCAGATGACTGACGGCGATACTCGACGCTGATGGAGTGTCGTCCGGTGGAGCTGACACGCGCTGAGGTCTTCTCGCAGTTTGCTGGAGCCTCCTCTCTCCAGCGACATGCTTAGCTCCATCGGCAGGCCTCCTCAGCGGTCGTGCTGCCGGCGGTCAGTGCCCCCGCAGTTGCTGTCTGCATGCGTCCAGCGCGTCCCATCGCGTCTGCAATGTCATGCTCTGCCTAGGATGTTTGTTGCATGTTGCATGGCCCTGTTCGGCATCATGGACCATCGTAGGCACGGCCTGGGTTCGGGCAGCCATAACTCCTTGCTACTATTTTTCTAGCTGTTTCTGACCGCACGACTGCGTTCGCAACGTCGGTATTATGGTATGGTCCAGTTTTCAGGCAAAATGGACGACGCCCGGGTTTTGGGCTGTCGGCTGTCTGGTAGGGCTCACCGAGAAAACCTGCCTGCCAGAAAATAGGTCTATTTCCTGATTGGCTGGTTAGCTGAGTAACAAGTTCTACAGAGCTGGGGGGGGCCTAGAACTTGGAGGGGTCTCCCATTGTTGTTCATTCTTCATTCCTAATCAGTCACTTACAGTTTTCAGCTGCTTTCTGGCGCTAACACTGGCGCGCACATTTCTGAGTAACAAACACAGAGCTTCCAGACTTAGACTCTAGAGTAGCAGACTGGGGGGGCAGTTGACTTAAGCAACGAGCGTGGAAGCCCGCACGCTGCATCAACAACGCTGCTGCCCCAACCTGCTGCCTAGGATTTCCTTTCACATGCATTGCTGATCGAGTAAACCGAGGTGGGGCATATCGAACTCCCTCGCGATTCTCGCTCCCACATGAGAATCGCGATCGAGCAATGAGCTCTTTGCTTTTTTTTTTTCCTAACACACAAACGTCTGTTGGTTTGTGCTTCCACCCGTCACGACTGACGTCGATGGACTACCCATATACCCCACGTTGGTGGTATAGGGTAGAGGAGAACGTGACGACACGATGGGCTTGCGTGTTGGTTTTCGTGCATCTCTCATTGTACTCTGTTGTGTCCTCCCGACTTGTGTACATCGGCGTGCAGATGACTGACGGCGAGACTAGACACTGCTGGAGTGTCGCTCAGTGGAGCCGACGTAGGTTGAGGCCCACTCACCATTCGCTGGAGCCTCCTCCCTCCGGCGATGCGCTCAGCTCCATCGACATGCCTCCTCGGCGGTCGGGCCGCCGGCGGTCACTGCCAGTGCAGATGCTGTTTGCATGCACCCAATGCTGTTTTTGATTGTGGCATGGCGTCTCTAGCATCATGCTGTGCCTAGGGTCCATGTCTCCTGTTGTGTGGCCCTGTTTGGCATCACTGATTGTCGTAGGGACTGCCTGGGTTCGTGCAGCCATAACTCTTTGTTGCTATTTTTCTTGTTGATTCTGACCGCATGTTTGCATTCGCAGCGTCGGTGTTATGGTATGGTCCTATATTCAAGAAAAACGGATGACGCCCGGGTTTTAGGTTGTCGAACGTCTTGCAGGACTCTCCGAGAAAACCCTGCCTGCCAGAAAATAGGTCAAGGACTATTTTCTGATTGGCTGGTTAGCTGAGTAACAAGTTCTACTCTAGTGGGGGGGAGCTAGAACTTGGAGGGGTCTCCCATTGTTGCTCATTCTTCATTCCTAACCAGTCACTTTCAGTTTTGAGCTGCTTTCTAGCGCTAACACTGGCGCACGCGTTTCTGAGTAACAAACTCAGAGGTTCCAGACTTAGACTCTAGAGTAGCAGACTAAGGGGGCAGCATACTTAAGCAACGAGCGTGGAAGCCCGCACGCTTCATCAACGCCGTTACTGCACAAACCTGCTGCCTAGGATTTCCAGCTTGGTATGAGAGCCAGAGCGTAGCAGCAGCAGCAAAAGACTGGCGTACAGGTGCCAGACAATGCCTGTGGACCCCCATACGTGCCAGTGCAGGGGAAATGCTGCGAGATTTTTTTCGGCAGCATTGACTCGCCTGGTGGCGGCATCAGATTTTTTCCCACGACCACTGGGCCAGGGGAAATGCTGCCGAATTTTTTTTGGGGAGCATTGACCCCACACGTGACACAAGGAGGTGAGCGGCAGGCCGCGTCTGATACCTGCGGGCGACGACGCACACTGCAACGTCACCCAGGTGCAGTGACTGGCACTAGCAAGCAGCAGCATCAGCCTGTAGAAGTGGCAGCTGTAGGCAACGGAAGTGAGCAGTGGCAACAGCAGCAGCCTGCAGAAGTAGCAGCCGTAGGCAATGGAAGTGAGCAGTGGCAGTAGCAGCCAGCAGCAGCTGCGTGCAGCAGCAGCATCGGGTAGCAGTAGCAGCTCACAGCAGCCCGCAGTAGCAGCAGCCCGTAGCAGCCCGTAGTAGTAGCCTGTAGTAGCAGCCTGTAGGAGCAGCGGCAAAGAGCAACAGTTGCAGTAGCGTGGAGTAGCAACAACAGTCTGCAGGAGCTGGAGTAGTAAGCCGTAGTAGCAGCCAGCTGCAGTAGCAGTAGCAGCGAGTAGCTGCCGGTAGTAACAAGTAGTGGGTGCTGGTGCTCGCAGCCCGCAGCTTGCCGCAAGCGACGGGCTACGGGTAGCGAGCCCGTTGCTCGCAAGAAACAGCGGGCTCGCTACCCGCTGCCTAAAGCGAGCAGCAGAGCCCATTGTGATAAACGAAAGGAGAAAGAGAGAAAAAAACAAGGAAAAAACCCCCCCACCCCACTAGGTCCTCTACTGCGGCTGTAGCAGCTGCCTTATCTGCTACAGCAGCCACAGCAGCCGCAGTAGCGCGCAACAACAACAGTTGTTGCTGCAACTATAGTCGTAGTAACAATAGCTACAGCAGTAGCAGTAGTAGCAGTTGCAGCAACAACTGTAGCAATAGTAGTAACAGCAGCAGCAGCACCAACAGCAACAGCAACAACAGTAGTAATAGTAGCAACTAGACTAGCAGTAGTAGCAACAGCAGCTGTAGCAGCGGTCCCAATAACCGCCGCTGCTGACATCAGCATCCCATTGCAAACATCACTTCTGACGTCAGTGCTGATGTCATCAACAGAAAAAAAAAGGGTAAGGGGAAGGGAGAAGACAACCAAAGGGTTGACATGATGTCAGTTGTCCTAAGCTGACGTCACTGCTGACATTAGCAACACAAAAAAAGAAAAAAAACCAAGGGGCACCAAACCATGGCTGGCAGCCCCCATGGGGAGGGGGTCCTCCTCTGCTAAGGGGGACCCCCTAGCCCCCCTTTCTTGTAGCGGCTGTAGCAGCAGCAGCAGCAGCAGTTGCAACAACAGGAGCAACAGTAGTAGCAACAACAATAGAAGCAACACTTCCACCAGCAGCAGCAACACTAGTAACAGCAACATCAGTGGTAGTAGTAGCAGCAGCAACAACAACAGTAGTAGCAGCAACAGTAGTAGTAGCAGCAGCAGCGGCAGTAGCAGTAGCAGCAGGAGCAACAGCAGCAGCAGCAGCCCTCTGGCATCGTTGGCGGCAACCCTGACCCCCTCGCTGCTCTTCAGCAACAGCTCGCCGCGTTGACGCAGCAACTTGCAGTGCTGTAGCCATTGGTCTCCTAGACTGCCACCAGTGCGCCGCCGCCATTCATCCCTCAGGGCACTCTAGCCTAGCTGTGTCTGTTGCCATGCACAACCTGGCACAGCAGAAGACTCAGCGCCAGTAGCAAACAGTGACCTCCATCCTTGGCCCCACTCTGGGCGCCGGTCGAAGGCAGAAGGAATTTGAAACGCCGCCGCCGCCGCTTCAGGCCGGCGAGCAGTTCCGGAGCTGGGAGCTAAGCTTTCGGATCTGGGAGCTCAACTTCTGGATCTGGGCGCAGGTTGAGGGCCTATGGGCATACTACATCCTCTCATATGACCCCACCCTGGCCAACCAGCTGTATGACGCTGGTCATGCCGTACGTGCTCTAGTCCCTGTCGCCCCTCCGGCTTCCCGCCTCGCCCTTGAGCCCTTCCTCGGCGACTTCACAGCTTGCGCCACCCCATACCATACAACCGCGTGGCATGTCCTCACTCGTCCCCATCACCTCTCGAGCGAGGTTGAGACCAGCCGCCTACTGCGGGAGTTTAACTCCGTGCACATTGGGGAGACCGAGAAGATCACCGCCTACTGGCAGCGGGCGGAGGACATCCTTCGTCGCCTTGGCACCTCTACCCTACCCTCTCTATCCGTACTCCTCTCCATCAAGCGCGGTGCCACCGACGCGTACGCAGACGTCTTCATGCACTACTCTTACGACGTTCTCTCCACCATGGCGGCCTAGGGCACCCTCATGCCCAGGGCATACGAGCTCTTCTTCCGGATTGAGGAAGCTCGTATGGAGTCCCGACTCTAGCGCACGGAGGCTCTCGCCTTCCCTATTGTTGCCTCCCCCGTCGCAGCTATCTCATCGTCGTCTGGGAAGAAGAAGCGTCAGAACAAGAAAGGCAAGGGTCAGCAGCAGCAGCAGCAGCAGTCGTCGACCGGGTCCAGCAGTGGAGGCTCGGTCTGCCACAACTGTAGCTAGCCCGGGCACGAGTGGTACACGTGCCCACTACCGACGGACAAGGCGCGTGTCATCGCCACCATGCGTTGCCAGCGGGAGTGCCGTCTTGCCTCTACCACTAAAGCTATCATCGGCTCTGACGCCTCGGCCTCGTCCAGCAGCTCCACCACTCCAGTCGCCTCGCTTGTCCAGCCGACACTAGTGCCGCAGCCGTACCATTCGCAGCTGTTGGCACCTCCGTTTCCTTCGCTGGCACAGTCATCCTCCTACCTGGGCTCTGGCACCGTCACTCTACACTCAGTTTGCACTCCTGGGCCGTCCTCCCGTGAGCGTCAGCTGGAGCAATTAATCGCGCTCCAGCTCGGCCTGCTCGCTCTCCTCCCTAGGGAAGTGCGAGTTGTATCACCTCCTGCTCTCCTGTCCAGCCCTGCATGACTGAGACTTAGCTAAGGTCGTGTCCCATTTCCTCGTCTATCTCGTCGTCTCCCATGGTCTCCTCTACCCCTTTCCATGACAATGTTGCATGACTTGATGATTGGCAGTCTCGGTTCGTGCCTCCTTCCACCACGTCTGCGTCCCTTGCTTGCTGCCATGTGACCGTTAGCAGTCTAGCGACCCGGATCCAGGATCTTGCTGAGACCTGGATCATCGACTCCGTGGCCACGCATCACATGAAGGCCTCTCGTGAGGCCTTTAGTATGCTCGGTCCTGTAGGCGATGTCTCCGGTGTTCGGAAGGGCTCTGGACAGGTGTTACCTATCCGTGGTGTTGGCGTCGTTCGTTTCTGTGGTCCTGCCGGTGACGTCTTTCTGACCGATGTCCTCTTCGTCCTTGGTCTTGAGCTCAGCCTCCTGTCCGTCATTGCCCTTGAACGCATGAGCATGGACGTTGTGAACTTGCGTGGTATTGGCACTGTGTCTTTGCGTCCGTCTGGTCTTGTCGTACTACACGCCACCGCCCGTGGCAACCTGTGGCATGTACCTTACCTCTCCTCCTCTCCTTCCGTCTCCTCCCCATCGGTCACCACTGGCCATGTGTTTGTCACCAGTACGCTCTCTCCTCAGCACACTCGCCTCTTGCACCGCTGCCTTTGCCACGTCCATTCTGATACCGTAGACAGCATGCTCCACAACCAGCCGGCCAAGGGCATTGACCTGGAGACTTTCCCTCTACTGTGCCCCACAAAGTGCATTGATTGCGCTCAAAGGAAGATGCACCGGTCCACATACCCTTTGTCTTCCTCCCACGCATCCGTCCCTCTCGACCTCGTCCATTCCGGTGTCATGAACCCTCTCCCCACCGAGTGCGTCAGCGAGCATGGCCGCTATGTCCTCACCTTCACTGACGACTATTCTCGCTACCGTTGGGTCTTCTGCCTTTGGCAGAAGAGCGATGTCGCCCGAGCCATCCAGGACTGGCTTGTCCTTGCGGAGCGCGAGTGTGGCTGCTCTCTTTGCCGATTTTGCTCCGATCNCGTCAGCGAGCATGGCCGCTATGTCCTCACCTTCACTGACGACTATTCTCGCTACCGTTGGGTCTTCTGCCTTTGGCAGAAGAGCGATGTCGCCCGAGCCATCCAGGACTGGCTTGTCCTTGCGGAGCGCGAGTGTGGCTGCTCTCTTTGCCGATTTTGCTCCGATCACGGTGGTGAGTACATGGGTGAGGCAATGACCTTTCTCACCTCCAGCGGGATCCACCATGAGAAATCTACGCCCTACACGCCGGCCCAGAACGGTGTCTCTAAACGGTGGAACCGTACCAAGGCTGACGCCGTCCGCACCATGCGGATCAATTCCGGTCTCTCCGATGGCTTCTAATTTAAAGCCATGGCCTACATGACCTGGGTCTGGAACCGGATTCCCCACAGTCCCCTTCCTCGCCAGTCCACGTTGTACTAGCATTGGTTTGGTCAGCGCGCTGACCTCCGCCCGACTCGCGTTTGGGGCTGCGTGGCCATTGTGTGGCTACCCGTCCCGTAGCAGGGCTGCAAACTCGCCCCCCGCGGACGTCCCTGTACCTTCCGTGGTGTCTCTTGTCAGTCCAAGGCCTGGCGCTTCTGGGATCCCTCCCGGCACTGCATCTTCGAGTCCGGGGATGTCTTTTTCTTCAAAGACCTGTTTCCTCGCGACCTCATTCGCTCCGGCTCGTACGTGCCTATCTCGTCACGTGGGGGAGTGGTAAGTCCGTCCTTCGTCCTGCCATTTCAGGGTGACACAACCTTCAGTCCCTCTGAGCTAGCAGTCCTAGTCCCGTCCGTTGGTCCCTCCGAGCCGGCAGCCCCAGTCGCTGCCGATGGTCCCTCCGGGCCGACAGCCCCAGTTGCGTCCACTGGCCCCTCCGGGCCGGCGGCCCCAGTCGCGGCCGCTGGTCCCTCCGGGCCGGCAGCCCCAGTCACGGCCGCTGGTCCCTCCGGGCCGGCAGCCCCTGTCGCGTCCACTGGCCCCTCTGGGCCAGCAGCCCCAGTCGCGGCCGCTGGTCCCTCCGGGCCGGCAGCCCCAGTCCCGTCCACCGGCCCCTCCGGACCAGCAGCCCCAGTCACGTCCACTGGACCCTCTTAGCCGGCAGCCCCAGTCGCGCCCATTGGCCCCTCTGGGCCAGCAGCACAGGCGCGTCCACAAGCCCCTCCGGGCCAGCAACCCCGGCTGCATCCGCTAGCCCCTCCGGGCCAGCAGCCCCGTCCGCCTCCATTGGCCTGTCGGACTCAGTGCCATCGCCTGCCCTTCCACGCTACACACGTGGCCCAGGCGGTAGCCTCCGACCCAGGCCGTCGGTGAGCACGCAAACCGTCGCACCGCGCCCCGTGGCGCCTCGACCCCCTGTGGCTCCAACGGTCATGAGTGGGGATCCCGGCACCAAGGCTCTCGGCTTGACCACCTTGGCCATCATTGTAGACCTTTACCCGGGCTCCGCACTGGGCTACACCATGCTTCATCACGAGCATCTGCACGCTGTCGTGGATGTACTCGCGTACATCCCACCTGGGGCTCGAGGTGCACACGCTCTCTCAGTGCGCTCCACAGCACGTCCAGAGGATCCAGCCACTCTGCCGAGGCACGAGCCTCTCCTGAGGTCGCACACTGCGATGTTGCTTGCATCGATAAGCTCGCTTCCATCCGACAGTACCACGTGTACGACCTCGTCGACCTTCCTCGAGGTCGGAAGGCCATCGGTGCCAAGTGGGTCTTTCGACGCAAGTGGAAGCCCGACGGGTCCTTGGACAAGTACACGGCCCGCCTTACCGCCAAGGGGTTTGCCCAGATTCCTGGGGTTAATAATGCTCAAATCTTTGCCCCAGTTGGCCGGTTCTCCACTAGCCGGGCGCTCTTCAGCCTGGTCGCCCAGCATGGGTGGGAGCTGCATCAGATGGATGTGAGCAACACCTTTCTCCATGGTTCACTGGAGGGTGAGGAGCTCTACATGGTGTAGTCCCCAGGCTTCGACGATGGCACTGGGAGAGGTTGGCGACTGCGTAAGGCCCTCTATGGCCTGAAGTAGTCGCCTCGGTGCTGGAACCAGGAGATCAGCTACACACTCCTTGGTGGCGGGCTCCAGCGCAGCATCGCTGACCCCACACTATTTGTCAGTCCGCGAGGCTGGACTTTCGCTAGTTTTCTGGTTTACGTCGACGATCTCCTCATTGCGTGGCCAGACACAGCTACCATCCAGTGTGTCAAGGACTTGCTGCAAGTCGTCTACTAGATGAAGTATCTCAAATTTGCCAGAGTCTTCCTGGACACAGAGCTCGAGCATGATCGCTCCCGGGGCGTCCTGCACATCCACCAGGCAACCTATGTACAGACTCTGTTCACCCGCTTTGCGGAGGACCTGCCACTCGTGCCGAGCGCATCCTCACCCATATCACCTGATGGCCAGGTGAAGCTGAAGAGTCCTGATCCAGCTATTGTGGGGGAGCCAGTTGACGTGACCACAAACCTGCGAGTCATCGGGTCACTGATGTTCCCAGCGACGACGACGCGCCCAGACATCGTGTTTGCCGTCAACCTACTAGCCCAGTTTTCTTAGGAGCCGCGTCACCTCCATTATGAGGCCGCGATCCGAGTACTGCACTATGTCGTCTTGACTCCTCGGCGAGGTCTCATGTTCTGCCATCAGTCGTCTGTTATCGTTGTAGGCTACACCGACAGTGACTAGGCCAACAGTCCGGACGGTAAGAGTCTCAAAGGCTGGATCTTTCTGATTAGCGGCACAGCTCTGTCCTGGTGCAGTGGCAAGCAGGGGTGCATTGCACGCAATACTGCTGAGGCTGAGTGTGTTGCTCTTGGCTCAGGCGCGTGTGAGAGTGTGTGGTTGCGTCGTCTGTTGTCCGAGTTGCATCAGTCTTTTGCATCCATCACGATGCATTGTGACAATGAGAGTGCCATGGCCATAGCCGACAATGACGGTGTGCATCACACACGCACAAAGCACATCAACGTTGAGTATCACCATGTGCGTTCGTTGTTGCATGACGACAGCATCAGCATTGTGTGGGTTGAGACAACACGTCAGTTGGCTGACTTCTTGACCAAGGCACTGAAGCGCGACTCGTTCAAGAAGGTTATGAGTTTGGTCGACGTGCGCCCGTGAGTGGATCTCTCTTTGTACCTGCCTGTGTTTCTGCGTGGCTTGGGGAGTCTGGTTGTTGAGTGTTTCTCTGCCCGCACATGTGCACTATGCCTGTGAGTCAAGGGGGAGTGTTGGTTTTCATGCATCTTTCATTGTACTCTGTTGTGTCCTCCCGGCTTGTGTACATCGGCGTGCAGATGACTGACAGCGTGACTTGACGCTGCTTGAGTGTCGCTCGGTGGAGCCGACGCACGCTGAGGCCCACTCAACGTTTGCAGGAGCCTCCTCCCTCCGGCGATACGCTCAGCTCCATCGGCACGCCTCCTCGATGGTCGGGCCGCCGGCGGTCACTGCCACTGCAGCTACTATCTGCATGCACCGATGCGCTGTTTTGGTTGTGGCATGGCGTCTGCAGCATCATGCTGTGCCTAGGGTCCATGTCTCCTGCTATGTGGCCCTGTTTGGCATCACTGACTGTTGTAGGTATTGCCTGGGTTCGGATAGCCATAAATCTTTGCTGCTATTTTTCTAGCTGATTCTGACCGCACGACTGCGTTTGCAGCGTTGGTATTATGGTATGGTCCAATTTTCAGGCAAAACGGACGACGTCTCGGTTTTGGGCTGTAGAGCGTCTAGCAGGGCTCACCGAGAAAACCCTGCCTGCCAGAAAATAGGTCTAGGACTAGTGTCTGATTGGCTGGTTAGCTGAGTAACAAGTTATACACTAGTGGGGGGGAGCTAGAACTTGAAGGGGTCTCCCATTGCTTCTCATTCTTCATTCCTAATCAGTCACTTTCACTTTTCAATTGCTTTCTCGCGCTAACACTGGCGCGCGGTTTCTCAGTAACAAACCCACAACTTCCATACTTGTGTAGCAGACTGAGGGGGCAGCAGACTTAAGCAACGAGCGTGGAAGCCTGCATGCTGCATCAACAACGCTGCTGCTGCAACCTGTTGCCTAGGATTTCCAACTCTCCGGAGTATCCCAAGAGTTCCCAGCATCTACGATAACACTCACGAGACGCAGCCGATGCGTTCTGGCAGCCTTGTTGGCTTGTCCGGAGCTAGGAGATTTTTGTCTGTGAGTTGAGACTTGCGCACCCGCTGGATTGTACCGGTGCGACGGGGAGACCCGATAGCTATAGTAGTGCTTCCGATGTTCGGAAAGCTGTTTGTGATTGTTGTGATTTGTGACGTTCCTGTCGACTTGTACAGTTTACTGTGACCACTCGGCCGTGTCCATGCTCGTGCAGATCCCTGATGCGGACCCAGGTGGCACTGATGCATCGTCTGGTGGTGGACTCTCTGCTTGGAGCTGATCGATGGTCGCCCCAGAGTCCTCGGTACTGTCTGGGACCTTCTGCAATTTTTCTACAGCCTGTAGGATTTTATCGGTCGACTGGCCGTGGGCCTGATTTGCATGTCTTTGCATTGTATGTCCACCGTTTTTTGCCGGATGCATGCATGTGACCAGTCATAGCGTCTTGCTTGAGATTCTGCACGTGTAGGTTCAGACGGCGTAGCGTTCTGACTTGTCTACGCTGAGTAAAGGCCAAAATAGTGGTTTGTGGCCGGTTTTAGGACAGACCTTGCACTGCCGCGTGCGACACCCATCGTGCGCCGCGGCAGGTACTCATGCCATTTTTCATTTCTCTTTGCAAATGCTATTGAAGCATTCTGGCACTTCGCCTTGTGTCCTCTAGCCAGATCCTTGTCGTTGTGTGCACGACTTGTGATTGTCGTCACCGTCTGACCAGGCACTGACGCCTAGTCAGTAACAATATCGCTAGGAAGCTTCCATGCATTTTCTTATGGTATCAGAGCAACGAGACTCTTCTCCGTGAGCTACACTGCAGAGACGCAGCACCGGCAGCAGCAGTGAGAGTCACCGTCGCTGCCGTATCCATGGACTTGTTGCAGCCGTTTTTCAACGACATCATCACTCAGTCCCCACCACCACATCAGGTGAGCTACGACATTTACTAGCTCCAACAGCAGCAGCAGCACCGGGTGGCAGCAACAGCCGTGTCTGGCTGCCAGCTTGTACAAAAAAAAAGGAGTAGCAGCTTGGAGAAGCAGCTTGTGGCTGCGACTACGAGGATTGACAGCACGCAGCGGCGGCAGCAGCTCGCAGCAGCGGCAGCATCAACAGCCGTGAGCAGCAACAGCAGCGCAGCAGTAGCAGTGGAAGCAACAGCAGCCTAGCAGCATTTTACAGTAGTGTAGCAGCAACATTGCAGCTGCTACGCAGTTTTTGCTGCACAGAAACTACGTAGCACTGCGTAGGCATGCGTGGTACTACGCTGGCATGCGTAGTCCCTGCGCAGCCGCGAGCAGGGGGTGACGAGGTCACCACCACCGGTCACGTGGAGTTCGCGAGACCCTCCAAAAAAATGCCGGCATAAATTACGCTAGCGTAAAAAATGCTGGCCATTTTTTCGGCTGTGCTGAAGTCAGCAATTTTGGGGTCAAAACGTCAAATTTTCTGAACGTTTCAACTCCTCGAGAAACGCTATTGATTTCTCATTCGGATAATTTTTGACGTTCGGCCCCATACTGAGCGCTGACATGGCTTCGACCGGTGACAAGGGCAAAGGACCACCAGATCCTTCTTCCTCCTCCTCCGGGGTCATGAGCCCACGTTCGCAGGCCATTGCAGACCTGCAGAGTCAGCATGATGAGATACGTCGTCTACAGCAGTAGCAGACCGACGCCATCCGCACGCTCACTGATCTTCTTCAGAGTCAGTCCACGGCCCCACAGCACACCTCCGGGGGAGTCGGCGGTGTCACACCTTCTGTACATCAGTCAGCATCTACACCGAGGAGAGCAACAAGACAGGACCTGCCACTTCTTGATCCTTTGGAGGAGGACCCTGATATGCCAAGCATGGACGATGACACTCCCCAGAGGGATATTCATGTACTTCAAGAGCGTCTTTGCCAGTTGCAGATGCGTTTTGGCTCCCCGTTCCAGGAGATCCGATCTTCGCTTAAGACATACCTCGGCGACTTTCCTCATCCCGATGTCTTCCCCATCCCTCGTCTTTCCCATCCTGTGGTTGCTCTCCCTACGAAGCGATAACCTAAGGACTTCGAGACACCACCCCTATGATATGTCAGTGAGGATGGCTTTGACTACTGGGAGACCCTCTTCCAGGTCTTGGCCACTTCAGAGGGAGCTTGGCCCTACTACCACAGTCAGTATCAGGTTACGGACCGTGCTCAGGTGCTGACAGCGGCTCGGGTGATGCGCGGAATTCTTTACGCCATGCCTCGCGAGACTTTCATTGACTTTCGTCCCTTCCTTGGAGAGGCCGGCACAGGCGCGGGTGCTGATCCACGTCAGGGCTAGGAGCTGGCATTGTTCCTGCTTTCTGCAGAGACGCACGCCACCCACGCGGCTCACATCCGCGCCTTCCACTCCCTTCGTCAGGGACCTGCCAAGCCCACAACCGCTTACTAGCGGCGCGCCATGCGCATCTACACGCGCCTTGGGACCGTAGGAGGGAGACAGCTGTGGGCGCTTTGCACGCTCATGATCGGAGTCCGTCTTGAGCATGCCGACATCTTCACGAGGTACAGCGAATCCGCGCTCGAGCCCTTCTCTATCTCCCTTTAGCTTCTTCATTGGGCGCATCAGCTAGTCCTCTAGGTGACATCCGCTCGTGAGGCAGCCGTCGCCCACCATGAGAGTTCACTTACTGCACCGGTCATCACGTCACCACCGACGTCTTTCTCGTAGTTCATTTCTCCATCCTCTGGCACGCCCTCCTCTTCCTCTTCCACCCAAGCTACCCCGACTCATACACAGGGTGTGGCAGTAGCAACACAGGGGAAGAAGAGAAAAAATAACCGTGGCTTGGACCAGCAGCAGTCACCGTAGCAGAAGTCATCAGGCAGTAGCAGTGGACGCACTGTTCACTGCTACAACTGTGGAGGCGCTCACTGCTACACTGAGTGCCAGCAGCCATTCCATTGGACACGGATCACTCGCGGTCTTCAGGTTGCACACGCACAGTGGTCTGCGTGGAGCAGCACAACCTCTCGTCATGCGGCGACCACGAACGCAGCAGTTCTCGCTTCCCCACCGGCGAGTAGCGGAGACCCGGACCCCCGTGACCGCACCATCGCCGAGCTCCTTCAGCTCCTGGTGCTTCGCTCTCAGGGAGGTGCGAGTGTATCGTCACAACCGGGTGATTCACATACTGTTTATTTGTCTTTTCTCGTCTCTCGTGATGACTCATGTGGGGAAGCACAGCTTGCATGTGATGATGATGGGCCTGATAGTACAGATTGGATGTCGGAGTCTCACCTGTGCGCCCTTCGTCGTTCTCCCACCTCTGTTGCCGAGTGCCCGTCTGCAGTTGAGTGTTCCATTGCCCGTTGCACCGTGACGTCCTCCAGTCGTGATTCGGGTGGCACTTGGATCATCGATTCCGGTGCCACTCACCACATGACATGTCGTCGTAGTGACTTTGTTGTCCTCAGTCCTGTGGCGTCTGTTCATTCCGTTCGCATAGGCTTTGGTCAGTCCTTGCCAGTCCAGGGTGTTGGGGTTGTGTGCTTCCATGGCCCGTTTGGCCCCTTGTATCTCTCCGACGTGCTTTTTGTGCCTGACCTTGAGCTCAGCTTGCTCTCTGTGCGTGCCTGCACTTTGATGGGACTCTCTGTGGAGCACACTGCCGATTGCGTGACAGTGACTGCTCTTGATATTTGCATTTTTCTTCTTCATGTCTCTGTTGTGGATGATGTGTATGGTCTTCCTTAGATCTCTTTGTCTCATTGCTCCCCTTCCTCTCCTGCTCGTGTGTTTGTCACTGGTGTCCTGTCTGCTGAGCACCAGCGCCTGCTACATCGACGTCTATGTCATGTGGGCTCCGACACTGTGTCGAAGCTCATTAAGACATTGTCCGCCCTCTGTCTTGACGCGACCTCTTTCGAGAAGTCGTCCAAGACCAATTGTCTGTTCTGCGCTGAGGATAAGATGCATCACTGCACCTATCCTGAATCCCGTTCTCGAGCCCTTCGTCCCCTTGAGCTGGTCCATTTGGACCTTCTCAGTCCTCTCCCTATGAAGTCCTTATCCGATCGGGGCCGATATTTCCTGACCCTGACCGATTACTTCACCCGGATGCGGTGGGTCTACAGCCTGCGCCAGAAGAGTGATGCCGCTCTCGCGGTTCGTCTCTGGCTAGTGATGGCTGAGCGTCAGTCTTGCCAATCACTGCATACCTTTTGCTCGGATCGCGGCGGCGAGTTTCTTGGCGAAATGGACAGTTTTTTTGCCGAGCGCGAGATTTTTCACCAGGTCTCTGCTCCTGCCACTCCTCAGAAGAACGGTGTCTCTGAGCGCTGGAACCGCACCATGGAGGATGCGGTTCGTGCTATGCGGTGTGAGTGAGGTCTCCTGGAATCCTTTGCCTTCGAAGGCTTTGCCTACATGACGTGGGTCTGGAACCGCCTCCCGCACGGTCCTCTTCCGGACCACGTTACATCGTATGAGCTCTGGTTTGGTCACCATGCTAATCTGCATCTTGCTCGTGTCTAGGGCTCAGTGGCTTCTGTGTGGTACATGGAGGATCAGCAGGGGTCCAAGGTCTCTCTGCGGGGTCGCTTGTGTGCCTTCGTTGGTATCTCCCCACGGTCGAAGGCCTTGCGGTTTAGGGATCCCTCCCATCGTCGCATTGTTGAGTCTCGCAATGCGCTCTTCTTTGAGTCTCTCACCTACCGCGATCTGACCTCAATTGTGTCGATGTCTGTCACACACGTTCCTACGTGTGAGGTTTCTCAACGGATGGGGGAGTCTGAGCCTACGAGCACCTCTCGTTCGGCTGATGTGTCCATTCGAGCCCCCTCCACTTCTCGGTCTCTGGCTCTTGATGACCCGGCGATCATCGCTGTCGGCCCAGAGACCTCTCCCACCCAGCCTGTCTGCTCTCTTGCACCCTCGCGCCCTACAAACACCCATGACGCTGTCCCTCTATCCACCGGTACTCCTGTCTCTGTGGGCGGCCCTGCTGCCACTCCCAGTCCTACGTCTCCCATCAGTTCACCAGCCTTTCCTCCCACTGCATCACCTGCCCCTGTGCCTCAGTCCTCACAGGATGTGGTTGTGCCTGTGTCTGAGCCTGCGGTCAGCCCTTCGAGCCCAGGCTACTCGCGTGAGCCCGATGGTTGTCTTCGACTGTTGTGCTCCGGAGCTCAGCGATAGTCAGGTCCCGCACCCAGATGCTCCACTCGCAGCATTGCGAGTGGCGATCCCGGCACAAAGTCCCTCGGCCTGAGTGTCCATACTGATCACAGAGGTACATCCAGCGTGTCCTGTAGGGAAAGATCTCATCACTCACGAGTTTTGTACAGCTTGTGATGTAACAGCTGACCTTGTGGTCGTCAGGCCCAGTTCTGAGGCGTGTGCACTCGCCACTCAGAGCTCTCCCTCTTTGGCGCCTGATCTGGGCACACTGAGGGATGCCCTCTCATCAGAGGATGCCGATGCCTGGTGTGCCGCCTGCGAGGATGAGCTTCGTGCCATCCGAGAGCACGGAGTTTACGAGCTAGTCGACCTTCCACCTGGGAGGAAGGCGATTCAGGTCAAGTGNGATCTCATCACTCACGAGTTTTGTACAGCTTGTGATGTAACAGCTGACCTTGTGGTCGTCAGGCCCAGTTCTGAGGCGTGTGCACTCGCCACTCAGAGCTCTCCCTCTTTGGCGCCTGATCTGGGCACACTGAGGGATGCCCTCTCATCAGAGGATGCCGATGCCTGGTGTGCCGCCTGCGAGGATGAGCTTCGTGCCATCCGAGAGCACGGAGTTTATGAGCTTGTCGACCTTCCACTTGGGAGGAAGGCGATTCAGGTCAAGTGGGTCTTTCGCAAGAAGGTGAAGCCGGATGGCTCACTAGAACGCCACAAGGCTTGCTTGGTCGTCAAGAGGTACTCTAAGATCGAGGGCGTTGATTACACTGATACCTTTGTCCCTATCAGCCGCATGACCTCAGCTCACACTCTGTTTGGTGTGGTGGCTCAGCATGACTGGGAACTGCACCTGATGGATGTGAACAATGCGTTCCTCCATGGTTCTCTAGATGAGGAGATTTACGTGGCCCAGCCACCAGGCTTTGAGGATGGTGACAAGGTCTGGCACTTGTGCAAGTCCTCGTACAGACTCAAATAGTCTCCTCGGTGCTGGAACCGGGAGATCACGGACACTCTGACTCGTGCGGGACATGTACAGAGCGAGGCAGATCCCTCTCTTTTCATCCAAGAGGCGCCTGAGCGGTTCACTGCCATCCTGGTCTATGTGGACGACCTCTTGATCGTGTCTCCCTCCATGGAGGCCGTGGAGGAGGCCAACGTGGTCCTCCAGACTGCCTATAGGATGAAGGATCTTGGTCCTGCAGCGGTGTTTCTTGGCATGGAGATTGTACGAGACTACAGACGCCGGACGCTTCTGTTGCATCAGGCCCGATATGCACGCGTTGTGGGGGAGCGCTTCAATGACCTCCTTGGCGTAGTGCCAATGGCCTCTACACCTGATAGGCACAATGCCCTGAAGGTGGACGAACCCACACAACTGGGGGAGACAGTGGATGTGATACTGTAACTACACCTCATCGGATCTCTGATGTACCTGTCCACTACCACATGCCCCGACATCGCTTTTTCCGTCAACCTCCTTACACAGTTTTTGTAGGCTCCACGTGCTAGAGCCCTCTAGGCGGCTGTGCGAGTGGTGTGGTACGTGGTTTCCACACAGTACCTCGGACTCTGCTTTCGCCGGCAGTGCTCGGTGGTTCTTGACGGCTACATCGACAACGACTGGGCCTGGAATCTAGATGGACCCAGTCGCACTGGTTACGTATTCCTGCTCGGTGGTACCGTTGTGTCCTGGCACAGTGGGAAGCAGGGCTGCATTGCACGTAGCTCGTCGGAGGCAGAGTATGTTGCTCTGGGTGCAGGGGCTGCTGAGGTAGTGTGGCTGTAGCGCCTGTTCCTTGATCTGGGTCAGTCAGTGCCTACCATTGTGCTTCATTGTGACAACCAGATTTCTCTTGCCATTGTGGAGAACTCTGGTGTCTTTCATGCTTGCACGAAGCACATTGCGGTTGAGCATCACTTTGTGCGTGATCTGGTGGAGCGACACATGATCTCCGTCATATGGGTCGGCACTGACATGCAGCGTGCTGACTTCTTGACGAAGGCACGGGGGCGCGGGAAGTTTCTGGTGGCCATTCGTTCCATTGGGCTTCGCCCTTGCCTGAGAGTGGTTGAGTATGGGATGTGTCCGTATCTGTGTCACGACTGTTTTTGCAGTCGTTGTTACACTCTTTTTAGTGCTGCACGTGTATGTACATGCGTACCATCGGGTCATGGGGGAGTGTTGTGATTTGTGACGTTCCTGTCGACCTATACAGTTACCGTGACCACTCGGCCGTATCCATGCTCGTGTAGATCCCTGATGCGGACCCAGGTGGTACCGGGGTGTTATCTGGTGGTGGACTACCTGCTCGGAGCTGATCGACGGTCGTCCCAGAGTCCTAGATACTATCTGGGACCTTCTGCAATTTTTCTGCAGCTTGTAGGATTTTATCGGTGGACTCGCCGTGGGCCCAATTTGCATGTCTTTGCATTGTGTGTCCACCATTTGTTGCTGGATGCATGCATGTGACCAGTCGTAGCATCTGGCTTGAGATTTTGTACGTGTAGGTTCAGACGACGAAGCGTTCTGACTTGTCTACGCCGAGTTACGTCCAAAACAGTGGTTTTGGGCCAGTTTTAGGACAGACCTTGTACTGCCGCGTACGACACCCGCCGTGCGCCGTGGCAGGTACTTATGCCCTGGACCTGTCATTTGTCATTTCTCTCTACAAATGCTATTGAAGCATTCTGACACTTTGCCTTGTGTCCCCTAGCAAGACCCTTGCCGTTGTGTGCACGACTTGTGACTGTCGTCACCGTCTGACCAGGCATTGACGCCTAGTCAGCTGTAATATCGCGAGGAAGCTTCCATGCATTTTCTCACTGATGTCTAGACGCTGATTCCTACTGTTTCTGGTACTGCTCGTATTTTCTCAGTGGTCGAGACCCGGGCACTTGGAGAGATGTTTCGGTGCCTCGAGGAGACCACATTTGTTGTTCACGTGGTATATGTACTGTGCTCTTTTCGCTGATTCGTTTGGGCTCTACGGGAGTGACAGTACCCGGTGCGGCTAGATGCCAGTGCCCCAACATAAGCCCGCTAGGGGCTCCTGGCTCTTTCATATTATGAGTTCCAGACTTAGCCAAATTCTTGTTGTTTGAATTCCACTCACACTGAGAGCTCATGTTTGTGTTTGCATGGGCATACATGCCCTAATTAATTCTAACGTGGTATCAGAGCACAAGGGGGCGTGTGAGCAGCAGAAGTAATAGAAGCAACAATAGTGGGCGAAATGCAGAGAGAACGTACCACGTGACACTACACCGGCAGTAGCGTGAGGGTGCGCAAAGTGACTGCACTTGAACGCCACAAGGGAGGTGAGCAGCGCACATCACTAGTAGCGGCTGCGGCAGCAGCAACAGTAGCAACTACACACGCAACAGCAGTAGTAGCGGTGGGCGGTAGCACTCGTAGCAGCTGTGCGTGCGGCTTTAGCAATAGCAGCTATAGCTGTTGTGTCATGTAGCAGAAGTAGCGGCGGCGGCGGCAGTAGCGGTGGCGGCGGCAGTAGCATTGGCGCACTGTAGTAGGAGCAACGGTTGTAGGAGAAAGTAGCAGCAGCAACAGCGGCGTACAACAGCAAGAAACAACAGTAGTAGCAATGCACAATGGCAGTAGTAGTGGCGGTAGCAGCAAGCAGCAGTAGCGTAGCAAGCAGCAGCAATAGCAGTGATGAGAGTAGCAAGCAACAGCAGTAGCAGTAAGCAGCAGCAGCAGTAGTAGCGACCGCTTTGGCAATAGCCAACGCAACAATAGTAGCAGCCACCACTGTAATTTATGCATCCACAGCTGCAACGGCTGTTGCTGCCACCTGAGTCCCCGAAGGCCCCCTCCTCCCCTCTTAAGAGGGCCCCTTGAGGGCCACGTGGGGCCCCCTCAAAGGGCCCCCTTGGAGGGGTCCGTCGAGCCCTCAGAGGGGCTCGTTAGCCCCTCGGCCCTGTCTGCCCCGTCGATCGATGGACAGAGTGGCCGACTGCGGGAGAGGGACGGACTCCCCCCCCCTTCCGTCGGTCGCCCTTCGGCCACCCGCTCGCTCGCAAAACGTGCGAGAGAGCGAGTGAGCTTGACCTGCCAGACAAGCCGGACATCCCCTCTATCCCATTTTATTTTATTTTCTTACTTGCCCCAATTCCAAGGGCCAATCAACAATANCCTTGAGGGCCACGTGGGGCCCCCTCAAAGGGCCCCCTTGGAGGGGTCCGTCGAGCCCTCAGAGGGGCTCGTTAGCCCCTCGGCCCTGTCTGCCCTGTCGATCGATGGACAGAGTGGCCGAATGCGGGAGAGGGACGGACCCCCCCCCTTCCGTCGGTCGCCCTTCGGCCACCCGCTCGCTCGCAAAACGTGCGAGAGAGCGAGTGAGCTTGACCTGCCAGACAAGCCGGACATCCCCTCTATCCCATTTTATTTTATTTTCTTACTTGCCCCAATTCCAAGGGCCAATCAACAATAGGGGGGAGATGAAAAAATTATTGAGAGGTAAAAAAATGTTGAGAGGCCAGACAAAAAAGGAGGTGAGGGCAAGAAGAAAAAAACAGAGGAAAACAAAATCGTACAACTACTACCGCCACAGTAGCAACTTCTTTCATAGAAGTAGTAGCATTGGCAAGTAGAGTTGCATCGACTACATAGTGAGGGGCAGTTGCAGCAGCGTTTGTAGTCTCTCCTTCCCAACCGACAACCGACTTCCATTTTTGAGACGTGTCGTGGACCAGCGTCTCGCTAGGGCCTGTGGACTAGACCCTGCATCTCACTCCATCAAATTGACGGCGTATTCGAGTGTATCTATCTCGAGGGCTGGGGCGTCTCCTGCTTGGAGTAGAAGCCGCACCTGCAGCCGCCACACCTTTTGATCTTGGGGTAGGTTTTGCTCCATTAGTGGTAGTAGCGCCAGTAGCCACAGCTACCCAGAGTCCCTTCTCTGGGCATGCTATGGTAGTGCACCTTATCTCGTCTGCTCATCCTTGCTGACCCCGCTGCTGTGACCTAAAGTAGTGACAGTGTGTACGAGTGTCCTCCTCTCCTACGGCTTGGTGTTTACCACCGGGAGTAGGTACCCTCGGCACCTATCCAACGTCAGGCGCGCGAGATGAGTTCATTTTCATGGGAGCGAGCGTCCTACGCATTCGCGTGCTACTACTGTCATGATGGACGCCATGGTTGGCGTCGATGCTGGATGCGCCCTCGTGGCTGGCATCCACCTTGGCTTCGGCCTCGTCCAAGAATACTTCCTCCACAACATGCGGATCTGCCAGAGTTGGTGGATCCCATAGCTAAACCTTTGGTGACCATATTCGCCGAGATCCACGGCCTGAGGTGGATAGAGCGGCAGCTTTGTGACCTTGTGGTTACCGAGCGTGCTTCAGCTAGTAGTTCGTCGATGGCCTCCTTGATCTCCTCTCCTTCATCTTCTCCTCCTTTCTCATCTGATGGTCTCTCTCCAGCTCCACCTACTGGTGTTTCCCAGTTTGCCACCATCTTTTCAACCCTCCACTCTTTTTCTACCACAATGCCTCCTCGAGATGACATGTTTTCATGTAGTCACTCCATACATGTGTGTACGCAGCGTCAACGTCAGCGCTCCGTACGTCCTGCTCACGTCAGTCTTGACAGGTCCTCCGCCTCCTCAAATTCTGTTGCTTTCCCTGTGGAGGAGGAGTGGGGACATCGCGCACTTCCTGTTATGACCGCAGCGATAGGATCCGCACCCTCATTGTATTGTGGTGCCACA
>SZWC01002107.1:115075-133318 GCA_023375785.1 Penium margaritaceum | reverse complement strand
CCTGGTCAATGATTGAGGCACCCGCGCTCAATAGGGGGTTGACCATCGTGGCGGCTGAGTGCAAGGTTGGTCGGTGACTAGTGTAAGGCTGGATGCCAGGTAGCCTCTGCCGCAGCGATTGGGGAGGACTGATGCGGCTCTCCAAAGATTCAATATGTTTCGTAGAGAAAGATATTAAAGTTATGCCCACACGTATGAAAGTTTCTGAAGAACCTTAGAAAGGTGCTGTTACTTGTTTCAGTGTAGATTGTATGGAAGCATGGTATGATAATAGTCCCCTGGAGTTAGTATGGAGTAATCTGAGGAAGGTGTTTTTTTTTTGCCAAATATCTCGCGTACCCATAAAATGCAAGTGTGACTCTCCTCCGTCCAGCACCGGCAAAAAATCACTGAAAGCCCACTCGGAAATCATGCTCGCTCGCGGCATGCGTTGACAGACAAGCAAGAAAAAAAGTGCATGTAGACATCGCTCCCTCGCGATCGAGCGAAAACACCCCTCTTTCGGTTTCAACTTTTTTTGTCCACGCAAACCCATTCGTTGAACACCGAACCCTCAATTAAATCCTACCCCGAATTACATTCGGGTTTTCATGGTTTTAGTTCTGCGCGGGCTCCTGCTGGGCCCCGTTAGTGCGGGACCCAGCAGGTCCCTTTGAACGCATGGGGAAACTCAAACTCTGGGTAAACCTCCCCTCGCTAGTATCACAAACCCTTCAACGAAAGGGATTTGTGATACTAGCGGGGGACACCGCATGCCATGCATCGTCAACACATTGCATGCGGCCTTGCCATGCCTTTTTGCCTCTTTTCTTTGTTACTGGCGTGGCGGTAGCGGCGGCCGATAGGTAGCTAGGTTAGTTTTTGTTCGACGACAGACAAATGAGCTATATAGTTCCGAAAACTCGGTATTTATGACTTGCACCCTTTTCTAAAATGATTGTTTGCACTTTTTGCATACCTTTTTTCGTACATGTACGGATTACGCACGAAATTTGATTGTGTATGCCCTATTTGTCGATTGAAAGAATATTGATATCTTTTCCGGAGTTTGAAAGAATGAAACTCCTCTACCCACTGGCCTGAGAACAATTTCTCTGAGCATTCACAAACCCCTGTTTGAGGGTTTTGTGAATGTTTGAGGTGGAGGGGGGTTGCGTTTGGTTAGCATGGGGGGTTCGAGACTCCCCATGCGTTGAAAGGGAACCTGTTGGGCCGCGCTACTATGGGGCCCAACAGGAGCTCGCGCAAAAATAAAACCCTAAATTCCTTAATGCAATTTGATGTGTGGTCTGATTAGGGTTTGGATTATAAAACTGGAGTGCTTTGCGTGTTAGGAACAAAAACAGACGAGCGTTTGCGCTCGATTTAAAAAACGAGTGTTTCGGCTCGATTTAGGGCTTATGTTTTGTGCGGGCTCCGCCCGCGCAAAAGATAGAAAACCCTAAGTCAGACCAGGGGGTTTGCCTGTCGAACTTCAAAAAATGGTGGGGGGGGGGATTTCCTTTTTACCCACCATTTGAAAAAGGTTACCCACGGTTGAGAACTTTATTTACGTATTTTCCAGTTGTGGGCGAAGATGCCTAGTATGCCCACTTTTCGGCAGGTCCCTTCCGTTTTCCCCACACTTTTTAACTCGTGCGCACTATGTCCAAAGTTAAAAAAGGCGGCACAACACACCCACTTCTTACGGGCTGACTATGATACCCACTTTTCTTCGTAGCCGGCGGCAGGGCCACAGAGCGCGACAACGACAGAACGGGTCCCTAATGGGAGAATGATCTGCATCAGCGAAGGATATGCGTCACAACGGCTATGTGGCATGCCACGATGTCAGGCCTCGAGCGTGTACCGGAGGACCACTCATACGCCCTGACGACGTATTCTAGCGTACCTACAGTTGCGACCAAGCATGTGCTGACACGACGAAGGGACGTCGTCGATGCACTGCCATAGGATGCCCTGATTGACAGGTTTTGGTCCAATCACATTATGCCGAAGAAGTCTCTACGCATCCGTCAGTTATGCGCGATGCACACGGTAACCCACAATTATGTTTGCGATGGTTTCACCTTACGAACCGGGAGAATGTACCGGTTTGCAATGTTCTTCGGCGTACTGAACAGTACATAACATCACATTGAACATAATGTTTTTATTTTCACGCACCGACGCCCCTTCAATTGGGTCGACAAACCATCCTTGGCTGCGATGACATGTCATGCGAGGGGCGCATGAACTACGGAGAATGTTGAGGATGGAGTACTGGACATTATGTGGATCCCTTTGTTGCATACCGAGCATGGGTCACAATCAAGGAAACCTGGGACCGCAGAGAGGCACGTACGAGGTGCGTACATGGCCGCCATCCGCCAAAGGCCACATGGCCCGCGACACCTGAAGCCATGGCACAGGCACTCGACTGGCCATTGCCCAGTCTGAGACCATTGAACTCCCCAGACGTATGGGAGCCTTGGATCTCATCCGATCCTAACTGTCCATGCGGATGCAACCGCTCCTAGAGCACGTACAAAAACGGAGCTGGCAATCATCACTAGCCATCTCCATTCACACTGTTGTACACCGTACAAGACATGGGTCGAGCGGTCTATGGACATGACGACACCGAGCCCACTGTCGTTATGGACGTACGTATGTGTTTCTACACNCCACACTTTTTAACTCGTGCGCACTATGTCCAAAGTTAAAAAAGGCGGCACAACACACCCACTTCTTACGGGCTGACTATGATACCCACTTTTCTTCGTAGCCGGCGGCAGGGCCACAGAGCGCGACAACGACAGAACGGGTCCCTAGTGGGAGAATGATCTGCATCAGCGAAGGATATGCGTCACAACGGCTATGTGGCATGCCACGATGTCAGGCCTCGAGCGTGTACCGGAGGACCACTCATACGCCCTGACGACGTATTCTAGCGTACCTACAGTTGCGACCAAGCATGTGCTGACACGACGAAGGGACGTCGTCGATGCACTGCCATAGGATGCCCTGATTGACAGGTTTTGGTCCAATCACATTATGCCGAAGAAGTCTCTACGCATCCGTCAGTTATGCGCGATGCNTACACCGTACAAGACATGGGTCGAGCGGTCTATGGACATGACGACACCGAGCCCACTGTCGTTATGGACGTACGTATGTGTTTCTACACCGAGCGTACCTACACATGGGTAACTGTTTCGACGATGTACCGATGGGATGAAGTTGGCGCATGGGGCGGTGAACCTACCAAAACCAGCAGGCCACATCTCACTCCCCAGCAAGTGAAGGAGGCATGGGTTACGATCAAGGCTCACTGGGAAACGCTCGTTGCAACGGAGGTCCAACCCAGTTGGGTGAACGATCCATGCGAACCACAGACCATGTGTTGGATACTGGGTGTTCGCATGCCAACTCCTCGTCCACCAAACACCCCTGGACAGTGGATGCCTTGGACTTGATACCCTCGGTGGATGTTTTGCTTATGTTTTCATCTGTTGTTGATCAAACTACCCAATGTTTTCTTCTCCGCATAAGTCATAGAGTGTTAAGCGTTGTCATGTAATGTGAACAATGTGTGCTTCTTTATTCATAGCAGCATTGACCCTAATGCTGTNAGGCACTCGACTGGCCATTGCCCAGTCTGAGACCATTGAACTCCCCAGACGTATGGGAGCCTTGGATCTCATCCGATCCTAACTGTCCATGCGGATGCAACCGCTCCTAGAGCACGTACAAAAACGGAGCTGGCAATCATCACTAGCCATCTCCATTCACACTGTTATACACCGTACAAGACATGGGTCGAGCGGTCTATGGACATGACGACACCGAGCCCACTGTCGTTATGGACGTACGTATGTGTTTCTACACCGAGCGTACCTACACATGGGTAACTGTTTCGACGATGTACCGATGGGATGAAGTTGGCGCATGGGGCGGTGAACCTACCAAAACCAGCAGGCCACATCTCACTCCCCAGCAAGTGAAGGAGGCATGGGTTACGATCAAGGCTCACTGGGAAACGCTCGTTGCAACGGAGGTCCAACCCAGTTGGGTGAACGATCCATGCGAACCACAGACCATGTGTTGGATACTGGNGCATGCCAACTCCTCGTCCACCAAACACCCCTGGACAGTGGATGCCTTGGACTTGATACCCTCGGTGGATGTTTTGCTTATGTTTTCATCTGTTGTTGATCAAACTACCCAATGTTTTCTTCTCCGCATAAGTCATAGAGTGTTAAGCGTTGTCATGTAATGTGAACAATGTGTGCTTCTTTATTCATAGCAGCATTGACCCTAATGCTGTCATACACTAAGTTTTGGAAACGCTTGTGCCAGAAGGAATGCACCATGTGTGACAGTGAGTACTTTGATCATGTTCTTGTGATTGTTGATAGTATGCCCACTGCCATCTTGTTTCACAGTAATTTTACCCATGTCATGAACAGAGAAGTATTCTTCCCTAATGTCCGTCGGCAAGAAACGAGAACAATGCCGCTTTGTCATTGCCATGGCTCAAACGAGTAACCTTAGACTTGGCATACATTTTTCATCTGAGCAAGACCTCTACCGTACACCATGGTGGTGGAAATAGTCATGTTCCAGACATATTGCAAAAGAGCATCCTAGCTATGCAACTATTACACTAGTTCACTAGATACAACAATGATTCCTAATGTTAGCCAATGCAAATGAATAGACTAATTACATTTCTCATGAACACACCAATGCAATACCTATGGAGAATAATTCCAGGAATGTCAAATGTTTCAATCAAAAGAATAGTGGGATAAAATAGCCATGGCTAATCCAGATCTGCACGTACACAGGGAGGCCGCGCACGTACAAAATGACCATGCATGCCACACACTCTGCCTCCCCCAAGATCGCACACACAGCAGCAAAGTATTCATCCCCAAAGGGTGATACACACTGACCACTACAGGGATTGGCCACTTGCAACCTGGCCCCTGTCTCATCACCATCGTCCAAGTTAAGTGTGCTAAGTAGTAGTTTTGTCTCCACAAATGCCTTGTCATTGACTGCTTATCCCTCCACTCGGGGATTATCCCGTCTCCTCCAGAACATCTTGTGCTTCCTTGTGCTCCTCACGGACCCACCGATGAGGGCCACTGGTATAACCTGCAATAGCAAACAAAGCCATAGGTTACAAATCTTGTAGAACCAGCATGTAAACTGTAAATATGCATGGCCACAAAACCGTACTTAAGGCTGACCATGCCAACAACAGAGGACCTTTAAGCATGGCGACGCCGCTTGGGATGTGCATTGTCCTCATCAGACATGCTGGAGGAAGACTCCCACTCATCCTCCTCCCCACTACCCAAGGGCAGTTACTCTTCTTCTTCTAAGTCTGTGTCAGTGCAGTCACCAGACTCAGAGCTCTCACACCAGGAGGAATCACTGGAGTTCTCTGCATCATTAGGATTGTCCACCTATGAAGTCATGATGACCATGCCTTCAGCACCATCTGCTTCCCCACGCATAGTAGCATTGCCTGCAGCACTGTTTGCACCCACTACACCACTGGCACTTCCTGGAAAGTGTGCAGCACGCCGTATCCCACCTCCATTGCCAACAGCCAGCACAACTGTCAGCACGCCAGCTGCACCGCCATCACCCCCATTCCGGCCGCGAGCAGCTCCACGTACTAGCTCTGTTCCACCAGTCGCACCACCCTCCATGCCTTGTCCGCCACTGTCCGCACCGGGAGCACCAGGATCGGCCCCAGCCTGCCGCGCCTCACCTGCAATTCCACCACTGCCACCCTGCACGCCTTTAGGTCCACTTTCCGCGCCCCCATTCTGACCATCTGCTGCCGTTGCCACGGTACAGGCAACAAGCTCTACTCCAGTAGTCTCACTACCCCCGGCGCTGGCTGCCAGCTCTCTTGTGCGTGCGGCTGCCACTGCTGCCGGTGATAGTGCCGGTGGGTTGTTGTACTTCCGGGACGGGTGTCCCTTTTTCCGCACTTGGTGCAGGTGCGGTCGCGCTTGCGACGGGTCTCCCTGTCCATGTGCTTAGAGCGTGGACGTCCACGGGAGCGCCTCACACCCGGCTGGCCCCACCCACGCATGGCGTATTGAAGCTCGCGTAGGTTGATAGCCGGAATGGGTGTCCAGTACGTACGTCGTCAGGCCATCTGCGTCAGATGCATGTCGGTGTACAGCTCCAGGTTCACGCCTTCATCTAGCATCAGCGCCACGGCGTGCTGGCATGGGTACCCGTACTCTGTCCACTGCCCGCATGAGCAGGTTTTTGCGTTCACATCGACCTCACGGCCCGCCAGGCTCCTCGGACCGGTGTCTGTGCCCATGAGCCCGCCATGCCTCATGACACGGTACTCCTTGGCGTGTTCTGTGTAGTGTTGCAGCTTGGCACCTACCACGGGAACGTAACGGCTGTCGCAATCATGCATGGCACGTTGTCGGTCCGCAAAAAACTCTGTACAAACGGGTAGATTTGTGCGAAGCAGTGGAACTGGTACAAGTGGCGTATGTCCATGAGGCGAGCGTTCAAGGACTCCATCGCGTTTGACGCCTTGTGCCCCCCACGATGCACAGGACACTTGAGGCGTGTCCAGTGCTCCAAAGGCAGCCCGGGGTGGCCATCTCCACCGAACACGTACTTGTGGCCCTTGTCGGACATCCGACCGAGCTCATCCCGTGCGCGGTCGAACTCTTTCTGTGTGAAACCAAAAGCCATTCGCCACATGAGGTCGGCGGCTGTGGAGCCCGCCTCTGACTTGACGTTCGCTCATGGGTGTTGACCGTAGTATATGTGGACAGCACCTAGTAATTGACGCTTGAAAGCGGCGATGAGTCCAGCGTCTCTGTCGCTGATGACTGCGGTTCCGTTGTGCCGTGCTGTCGGATACGTCTCTGCAAGCCGCTGAAAAACCAGTCCCAATTGGAATTGTCTTCTTCTGGGCATATGGCCCACGCCATGGGCATTGCGTGGTTGTTGGCGTCCCAGTATTGTGCCAGCAGCAACACTTGCTTGAAACCGTTCTTTAAGAATGTGCCGTCCATTGTCAGAAACCGACGCACATGCTGCCATCCGTTTCTGTACGCACCGGGGGCCACGAAGGCCCATCGGAATGGATGGTGCTGGTCTTGCTCCGCGACAGCCACAGTGGATGGGTCAACCCTCTTCAACTGCAAGCATGAATCATAGAAACAGAGCCAAACACGTCTAGGGTTGGGAAATAAAATAACAACAGCATACAAGAAACCAACAAGGACACAAGAATACTTATTGCGGTGACGTATGCAGGGAACAGACCCCATGATTGGCTTTTCTCGTCCATGAGATTTGTTAGGGCCTTCTTCTTAGCGCAGTGAATGGCGTGGTAGGCAGACCTCTCACCGGTGCACACTTCCACGAGCTGGCGGAGGGCCTTCGAGGTGGTGCATGGCTCCTTGTTCACAGTGCTCTTGATGTGGCACAATACCCACGCGGCTTTGCATGAGGGGTCTCCTTTAGTGCCCGTGCGGCTTCACTTGTGACCCTCCTTAAAAATATGACTTTCACGTTGTTCGTTTTTCGCTGCCACTGTGCCTTCAGCTGCCACGCGCAGCCTGACTACCTCCATTGTGAATAACGAGCTTCAAGCAGTGACAACTCACTCCGCACAAACGTAACCCCCATGTGTGCTCCGACGGGGTAGTCATGGACCGCCTCGCGGCAGGCGTCCGAAAATCAGTGCCTCCCGAAATGTTGACGGGAGACTCCTGTCAAGCGCGCTTCCTGGGCTTGGTGCTCTTGTTCTCGGCAGCGGGGACCGTGGTGTCCGGGGGGGGGTGCTCATCATCCGATGATCCTGCATGAAGAAGCATCGGTCAGCATCTTAAATGCCCGCACTAGTAGGGGGATGTGACGATGACAGCAAAAGGGTAGATAGATGGACCATACTTGGACGCATAAGCAAAGCCATCTCAGTCAACAGTGACGCCATGGCGACTTTTGCGAGTGAACCCACCCGCGGCAGGACGGAACAGCATGACGCGAAAGCCACCGTTCAACCTCATGACAGAGTACTCTCCACGCTCTGGGGGGCGTTGAGTTAAGCGTTCTTCGGCCTGGATGTGCTTCACCCACCAAGCCTCCTCAAAGTCGTCAAAGAGAAATCCGTTTGTGTACCCTTGGGATTCACGACGTTCCTCCTCCTCGACGGAGCTGCCGACAGGGGGTTTCGGAGGAACGTAAAACTTGAAAAGCGGTGGAACCGGAAGACCCCCTGTGGGTATGGCATGCAGAAGCATGCACGCTAATACACAATGTACCCACGTAACGGTTATTTTCGTTACTATGATATCCACTTACCAGAGTTGAGAACGTGCTCGAGAGCCATGGTGAGCGGGTTCGCCTTGGAACAAGAGGGCTCCAATGGGAAACGGCATGTTTCCCATGGCATGCAAGTGGCACGAACGGTGGACAACGGGGAAAAAGTACGTAGATCATGACATGCAGCATGATGAAACGCGGGACATCACGTCCCATGGTGCTCCTAACGGTCACCCTTGTCAGGATCATCCAAAGTTGGGCCGGTTCGCAGGCTGTGGCAGCACAAACCCACTATGTGCCGACGTGGCTTCTGTCCGGCATTCTGCAGCGGCCTTGGCGGATGCATGGGCTCGGAACCCCTGATGTGCCAGTCAAAAACCAATATCTGCCGACGTGGCGCACGTGTGGCTAAGGTGATCGTCGTCATGGTTAAGAGTGAGACCCTCTTTCCAATTCAGAAGACGTTACTTTGCTTACATGCACGATCGTGATTCGTACTACAGGTAGCGATGACAATAGCGTGTGATAGTTTTACAAAGATGACGACATCTACGAACAAAAACCATACCCCCCATATTTTGTAGTAGCATTCGGTGAGACTATTGCAGCAATTAACGACGACACACGATACTTGACTTTGATGATGCCGACAGACGCGCGTACACGCATCAATCATAAGGTGTCATTCGGCTCAAGTTTCCACGCAACTCCCACTAGAACTAAAAATAGAACGAATTCATACAATTCCAAAATACCGGCAATACAGTCATGTTTCCTCACGAGTGGGTGCCGCATGCACGATTACTTACTATTCGCACTTTGTGGCCAATGCATTCACCGGTTCAAACGAGTGGGTATTCTGGTCGTTTTGTGTACAAAGTGGGTATTCGGGAAGTAGAAGGTGGGTATAAGGGAATTAATCCATAAAAAAATCAAACAAATAAATAGGTCATCGTTCGATCACAATTATCATGTGGGAGCAAGAATCGCGAGGGGGGTGGAAATGCCCCACCTCGCTTCGCTTCACCATGCTCGATCAGCGGCATGCACAGCTAATTAAGCATGTTGAAGCCAGTGGGCAGGGCAGTCCTCATTTTCAAGTTGCTGGTCAGGGCAATGATAGAGTTTCTTCGCTGGGTATGGCGTCACCAACCCCCTCGGGAATTGGATACAAGGTTCATTATGGCTCTTTTTTTTTCAAAAGCAATAGGCCGCTTTTGCGCGACGCCATAGCCGACTCGGAAAGATGGCCCATCTACTGTTAACTCGCAGTATTTTCACCGGATATCCGGTCACTTTCAACTTCAACCAAAACTTCCTTTGCACGTTAGAAAAAGGTTGGGAGACTAAACTCCCCCTTCGTTGAAAGGAAACCTCCCAGGCCCTGGTACCGCGGGGCCTGGGAGGTGCCCGAACCTTAAGAAAACCCACAACACCTGAATGTTACGAGGGGAGTTTGTCGAATGATATTTATTTGAAGATTTCGAGGGTTTTTACGGGTATGGGGCGAAAATTCCGTCGGTCAACGCCCGAGATATGACTGGTAAATGGCGTGGCGCTTCGGGTGAAGTAAGGGGTCGCGCTATTTTTCCGAAAGCAATAAAAGTTCTGGCAAGGGGACGGTCTCAGGCCCTTCTATCAACTTGAGTCTCGATAGGAGCCCGAGGAAGTGCCGCGCCTCGGCTAGCATTCGGCTGACGCCATGGCTGGCCGACATGGTTCATGCCGAAGCGGTACATCCGTTGGCTTAGCACGTCCAACTGGCGGGAACCACGCCATCTGCCAGACTGAGAGGCGGGAAAACGGAGAATTCGTGGGCTTTGTGCGAGCTGCTATGTCCGCAAGCGGGAGAGCATGCAAGCAGCGCGAACAACGTTGCAGTACTTCTCGCAGGCAGGCGATTGGCGAACGTAGATTTGCATCCAGGATCCGAGCACTTTCGGTGCTCTGATGTAGGAGCCCGGGTCCAGAACCAGTCCAAGATAATTTCGCAGTTCANTGACCACGCATGGCCACGTCACCGGCGGACAGCATGTGCAGGCTTCAAAGAATGGCATGAAACTCACTGTGGCGTCACGATGACTTGACATGCAAGACAGCACATTGCACTACATACATAGCAGTATGATGAAAAAGAAAGCACCAGATTCCACCTTTACCGTTTGCCCTGGTTAGCTTGCCTACTGTTTTCCTGCTTGCCTGCTTTACCTCGCTGCGTACCAGTGCTTTTCCGCTGTGCAGTCCAACGGGCAGGCTGACGAGTCGGCAATCATGAAGAGGAAAGTAGACGATCGCAGCATGCATGCGGCATGGATGCCCTTCTACTGCTGTTGCGATGACTCACTTCGGCCTCAGCCAGCGGCTGTCACAAGTATAGAATGGCAAACGGGATTTTTGCCCGAGTCGCTCTGTAGATTACATCAACGTTGAGCCTTGAGACGTCCCGTGGACATCATCACGTGTGCCTAAACATCTGTCCAAACACAACAGAGGCTCTTGCGCTCAAGTCTGCTTTGAATCCTGAAAGATATTCCCGAGCCGCAGTCTCGTTTGCCATTCCTTAGTCACAAGGCTGGAGTCTCCCAGTTGCGAGCTCGGAAGTGAAAAAAGACGGCCTTCCAGTCGCCGTTGCCTCAGACGACTGATCTCCGAGGCCGTCTGGCTGGAACATGAACGCACCAGAGCGAGCGTGCACTGCGTAATCGGCGATCACTGATCGGTCCTCGTTCTTCCCTGCGGACGGCGAGCAGTGATCGTGGAAGCTTCGATTAGCAGTCTTTTTCACTCATTCACGTATTAGCCACCACTTCAGCCATCATCCATCTTCGAGTGACGGTCAGATTCCCCGCCGCCGTGCCCTTCAGCGGGATATTTATCCAGAAACCATATCGCAGACAAGACGTACGGAGAAATGAACTGCTTTGCGGCTCCCCAGTATGGACTTCCAAGAGCAGCCCAGAAGACCATCAAGCAACACTCGCCCGCACTCGTCACACTCAGGTTTGTGTGCAGCTCCGCAAAACGTAGTTAATTTGTGCGTGCCTCAGCTTTGTTTGCACATGCCTTCGTGATTGGGGCTGCTAGTTGATCGATGCTGATTTCCCTGACAGTCATGGCCTGCGATACAGAATCGGCAAGTTGCCCATCCTGGATACAAGGCGGTTGCACAGGGCAACCGCCTTGCATCCAGTCCAGATTTCAAACTCTCAGCTGCACTTTTAATGAGCTGCGGAGAGGCAGCTTGATCTACTTTGCTGGACTAATGCTTCCAACGTCATAGACCATGACGCTGGCAACATGACTCATGGTTGAAGGGACTCACTTGACCCTTGACGACTAGATGACCAATATTCAGCTGTGCTCATCTTTGCATTTCCTTTCAGGTTGAGACACGACGGCAGCGGAAAAGGAGACGCTTCTAGTGCCAGGGTGGCATCTGCTGCAACCGACTCCTGTGCCATTCTCCTTTCCGGCGACCTCCTGCTTTGCAGCAGCAGATTGGTCCCCACGGCCAGGGATGCTGACCAGCTGTGCTTCTCTCTATCATTTCCCCTGCCTGGGAAAGGCGCTCATGCAGTGGGTGGCAGAGGCAAGGCGCAACCTCTCCACCTGAAGCTGTGTCCCTCAAGGTAAGCATGGTTTTGGCAGTCTTCGATTCACTGCTTCCATGCATTTTCCATTCCCCAGTTTTCCAGCACCCATTTGGACAGGCCTCCGACTCTGGTTCTCCCTTCGCCCCTTGCGCTTAGACGCGAAACCACTCTGTTTCTGTTTCCATCCCGTGAATGAACCCGCTTGGCTGCAAAATGTGCTTAGCTCAATTTTAGCCAACAACTGAGCTGAGCACGGACAGGAACAACAGGATCCGTATCAGAAAATGAATGAGTGTGTCTCATCAAACAAATGATTTGTTGTTTCTGCCCTGTGACAAACTTACTCATCTCCGATTCCAGGTACTTCTCAAGAGACTCCTCATCTCAACTGGTGATCGTGGCATATGAGAGGAGCACTGAGTATACTGACTGGGCTGACTTTGTGGTGGGCTCCCTCATGACATTCCCCTCTTCTGCCTCAGCATTTTCAAGTGCGCTATCTTCTCCCTCCGCAAGAGCACCACTACCCTCAAAGGTCCACTTTCTGCACCTTCCTGCTGCCGCATCTTTGTCGACTCCAAGAAAGGGACCAGAACATGGGGCCAGGGGCAGGACGAGGGTGGAGAAAGAAGTGGGTTTCGACCGGGCATCGTCCGTGATAACACCCGGAGAGGTGCTGGATGGCAGCCCCCTGAGAGCTCTTGTGGGCCAGCGGGGCAACGCTGCCAGGGGAAGGGGCTCCAGAGGCCCTGGTGACCACAAGTGTGGATTGGCTCAGGGCCTGTGCCTCGGCTTCGCGGAGGATGGAGAACTAATATGCGTCGGCCTGTCTTTGGACCTCAAGAGCGCTAAGCATCAAGAGGAGGCGATCGTGCCCAAGCTCAAAGGTAAGATCACTTTTCAGAGTTGTAGCCTTCAGTTTGTGCCAAAGAGCTAGTGTGCACAGATTGGAAGACATGGTCAGTCCAGGACACGGACAAGATTTGCCTCTTGTATGTGCTCGGGTTGTCATGCTGAAGTGGGATATCTACAGGTAGAGATTTGCAGAACCAAAAAACTGGTTTGTGATTGATGTGCAGGTCCATTGAAGCAGGCGCCCAGCCAGAGCCTTGTCGACCTTGTCCTCCTGCCTGACCTCTGCCGATGGATGCACTCCCGAGGGCTAGAACTTTCAGCCTGTCTCCCTACAGGCAGAACGCCTCAACCAGCACGTAACGTTCTGCTCCTGAGGCAGACATCTGGTATGAAGGTGGTGCCTGTGGAAGGAGAGGGAGAGCAGTCCGATCCCAGCTGGGTGGACATTGCACTGAAGCATCTGCAGAGCGGTGTGGCAGATGACGGAGCCGGGGCTGAAGGTGCACAGCATGCTGAGGATGAAGGGGGCGCGATTGGAGGGGAGGGCGTTGGGCAAGAACAAGTTCTTGAAGCTGTAGGGATGGAAGCTGTGGCATCCTTTTCTTCTGCTGGGCCTGCAGCAGACCAAAGTGCCTTGCCGCAATCTGCTGTGATTGGAACGAATGAAGCTGGAGCTGAGGTTAGCCCTGAAGAGGAGAGCCATGGTCTTGATGCTGCTGACTCCAGCTCAGAGACGAACATGACGACATCAGGAACTGGAATTGGCGAGAAATCTGCTGATCAAACTCTTTCCGGGGCAAGCCCTTCAAATGGAGGGGTGGTGCCAACGACTCCAGAAGGCAGGGACATATCTATTGGAGAGCAGGACGATGGGCCAGGTGCGATCTCGGCACCTTCTACAGCAGTTGCAACTGATCAAAGCAGTCCAGTGGAACGCCTTCCTCCTGAGAAGGTAAAGGAGAGAATTCAGGGCTATGGAAACACAAGCTCGATTTCAAAGAGGCTCACAGGTCACCACCCCTCGCCAAGCTCGGCGGGAGGGAGGAGGTCCTCTACTCCTGGGATCTCTGTGAAGTCACCCCGAGGCGGATCTTCTCACGGTTACAGCGCCGGGGGAGGGGAGGAGCCTGAGCAAGGCGACAAGGCCACAGGAGGAAGCAGCAGTGTTAGGGAGAGGGAAGGAGAAGGTTCTGTTGGGAGTGGAGAGAGGCCAGGTGGCCTGACTGGTCTTGGATCTGCTGTGTTGGCGGGCATGGGTGTTGTTGGAAGCATCTTTGGTGGTCTTAGTCCTGCCACACGCCAGCAGCAGCAGCAGCAGGAGAAGCAGGAGCAAAAGAAGAAGGGCTCAGTGGAGGTGGATGAGCATGGCGTTCTTTTGGAGCTGACACAGAAAACGAATGAGGTCAGTAATGTTTCATGCATGTCTCCAGACTTCACCCACTCCTAGAGAAAATGGGACTTCAAATTGCACAGGCGGAAGGCAGAGGGCTTGTGTGGGACCTTGAGTGTAAAGTGGGTGGGCTGGGGACCTTGTTTGACACTATTTTTGCTCCTGAAGTGATGCTGCTGTGATGCTGTCTGCCTCTTTCCTTGATAACAATGATTTCAATGCCACATTTTTCTCTTCTTCTGTGTTTTTTACTGAACTGCAGACTGTGATTTCCCGCAGAGGTGATGCGTACCGTGAAGCCCACAATGCACTGTTCAGCAGTTCACGCTCCGTTGCTGCTGCTTCAGAGGCAGCAGCAACAGATGATGCTACAGAGAGCGAGTTGTCATCTGAGGAAAAGGAGTTTGCCAAAGTGGATGGTGCAGTTGCTGCAGCTGACTCGACCAGGGACACAAAAAGACCTGGTGAAGGCGATGATGGTGAAGTGGTCCGAAAGCATTTCCCTGTGCCTGGAGGGCGGATTCAGGAGCAGCTGCAGCAGGGGCAAAAAGAACTGGCAGGACTGATTCCTCCTGACCTTGGATCAGCTGAAATGACTGAGGAAGAGGCGCGTGAGCGTTCAGTCTCCTCTGCTGCAGTCATGCAGAATTTGGCTAGCGTCGTTGATGATGTGAAGGCTGGACCCAATGACAGCAAGATTCTCGGTGGTGTGGCTCACCTCGTGACCGCATCGTCGGGTGGTGGCATCTCTTCATTGTCCGTGCCGTCCTCCTCGCCCGGGGGAGGTTCTTCTGCTGCAAGCTCTCGCTTTGTGCAGAGGCGTGAGTTCTGGCGCCAGAAGTCGCTTGTTGAGGCCGATGTCATGATGCTAGTGGCAATGCAGCACCCCCTGGGTGGCAGCCCACCCGGAGTTCTCAGCGCTTCCAACAGCCCGGGCCAGTTGGCCAAGTACGAGAGCGCACAGGCTGCCAGGAAGGTTCTGGCGGGACGTCTTGCGATGGAGGCAGTGGAGCGGAGGAGGGAGATGCGGCAGAGGCAGAGGCAGAGGCAGCAGCGTGACGGGGGCAGGGGTGTGCTGTCAAGGCAGCTTGGTGCTAGGTGGAGGGCACTGGGTGAGAAGAGAGGGGAAGCAGACGGTTCTGGTGAAGCCTTTGCAGCAGCTGACGTGATTGAGGGCCTCCCTGGGGGCAGCCTTGCTGACAGCTGGAATGGCAAGGGTGTGACCCAATCAGTCTCTGCCTCTTCCCAAGCAGAAGCACGGGCAGCATTGGGAGCAGCGGCAGAAGCAGCTGAAGAAGCACGGGCATCAGCAGAAACAGATGCAAACAAGGTTGGAGCCGGTGTGAGTGTGATCCAGTCCAGTGCGCCGCCAGGTGCTGATGTCCAGCTGCTGCAAGCTTCTGCTGCAGAAGTATCATTGGACAGGAGGTCAAGCGTCCTGCTCGAGGTTGTGAAGCAGGCAGTCGACTTGCCTGTGCAGAGGGACACGGCTGTGAGGTCTGCTTGTGAAACGGAGACGCACCTGGTGTCAGACCCAGTAGTTGCGTCTGCTGCAAGCATGCTGGAGGCAGCGGATGCACGGAGCATGAAAGCAGGAGAGGTGGGAGGGGAGGTGGCCCATGGTGGGACCGTATCCAGGCAGGCTGAGACAGGAAGGACAGGAAGAGGAGCGGGTGAGGTGCCACTGGCCAGTGGTGGTGATGCTGCTGCAGGGAGGCAGTCAGCTGCTGGTGAGACTGTGAAGGGCGGCGCTACTCACTTCTGGCCGCTTTTAGGCCTGTTTGGAGCGACCTCTGCATTGTCGTCTGCTGCACCGGCGAAGAAGGTTCCGAGGTCTGGCAGCAATGCTTCTGCTTTTGCTTCTGATGACATTGGGTCCGCGGCGGCTGCTGCGCCCTCAGCAGGTCCTGATGCTGCCGCTGCTTCTTCTCTGGCAGCTAAGGCAGAATGCGAGCAGACTTCCAAAGAGAGATGTTGTGATGCAAAGCCAAGTGATGCTCCGGATCCTGGTTGCGATTCTGGTTCACTTCCTTCTACGGCTTCCCCCCCACCGTCCACTCTCCCCTCTGCTGCACCTTCCACTCCACCTTCAGCTCAACTGGCAGGAGAGGAGGGAGTGAGGGACAGTGGAGTCAACTTTTGGCCACTTGGGAGCTTCTTCGTGGCCAACGCTGCTCCTTCCAGTGCAGGAAAGGCAAAGAGAATGGCAGCTGGCGCTCCTCAAGGGGTGCAGCAGCAGCCGCAGCAGCAAGGTCAGCAGCGTGTGGCACAGGGTGCTGCAGCAGCCGAGGGTGCAGCAACGGCCAAGACATCGCAGCCTTCTCCATCTCAGCCACGGGCTAGCGGTTTGCTGCGCCGCATGGGCAGCCATGCTGCCAGTCATGCAAAGAGGGTATCTGCGGCTCACGGTGCATCGGAGAGGATGCTGCTGAAGGTGAAGAGTGACGCAGCAGCTGCCGCCACCGCCGCCGCCGCTGCCACCGCCACTGCCTCCGACGCTGTGTCTGGCAGGTCCGGAGTCAGCCCAGCAGGTGGTGATGGTCTGGCGGGACACCTGCCGACTGCTGATGGGACTGGCGCAGAGGTGGAAGCTGTTTCTTTGCCCAAAGCAGCAGGCGGAGCAGCAGCCAGTGATGGAAGCGCAGCAACTTCTACAGCAGTAGATATTGGAAAGGGCCCTTCCACAGCTGCTGTGACAGCACCTCCCTCTGCTCGGGAGAGTGCTGCCGTGGCAGCAGCTGCAGTTGCTGCTGTTGAAGCAGCTGGGGCGGCCAAAGCAGCAGCGGCGACAGCAGGAGCAGCGCACGCGATGATGCTGACGGTGATGCGGGGCGTTGATGAGCTAGCGGCTGGTCTGGATGGACGGCCGGATGGGAGGCGAAAGTCATCGTCCCCATCCATGACCTTTTGCGCTGAGGAAGGGGAGGAGGCAGGATGTGCACCAGGTCTGGGTGATGTGGCAAGCAACGGTTTGAAGAAGAGTGAGGGAGGAGGAACCAAGAGTGTTGCGGCTGAGAGTGCTTCAAGCAGCACTGCTGGTGTTGGCTTGGGTGAGAGGGGTGAGAAGGCGTTGGCGTGAGGATATATTTTTTCCACAAGCTGATATCTGAATTTTTCATCGACCATCGTTCATTGTGCTTTCTTAATGGCAAGGATCACTTTGCGTCTCTGAGCTCTCTCATGGTTTTCTGGTGAAAGCTTGGCTCAGGAAAAAACGCTCCCTGTCTCTGTTTGTTGTTTTGTATCTTGGAAAATCACTTCAGTGAGAACTATGGCCTTTTTCCCTTCCTCTTGAATGGGCTCTGCATCATGGGCTGCTGCATTCTTTCGTTCCATGGACTTTAGAAGCAACGAGTTTCGTGGATTTGAAATCTGTACACCTGTCACCAGAGGCTGTTTCCGTTCCTGTATATTGAAATGTTCAACTGTCCTCACCACAATTGACAGCAAAGGGACTGACCTCACTGTCTCTCTTGGCTGTTGTCTTTTTCTGTGCCGTGCTTCCCTATGCAGGTGGTGGAAACCTGCAGCAGGGATTCTTTGGAGAGGGAGAGCTCGCTGTCGCTGACCGCGAGGCTCAGGCAGAGCCATCGACTGCATTGACTTGGAACAAGCATGGAAGCTCCAGAGTCAGCTGTGGTGACGGAAGAAGCAGCAGCAGCAGCAACAGGGGTGGCAGCGGCAGCATCCGTGCCAGCGACATCAGCATAGCAAGTAGCGGAGGTGACAAGGATAACGTTGAGGCTAATGCAGTGGCAGTGTATCCGTGTGGCACTGCCATGGCTTCCCACACCAGAGGGAGCAGGGGGAGCGGCTGTGCTGTGGTGAATGGTGAGATGAGTGCGCACGCAGCGCCATTCGACGGTATGGCGAAGGAACCTGCAGGTCTGGACCGTGGCATTTTGACGGCGGCAGCCACAGCTGGGGCGGTTTTGGGCCATGTTGAAGAAGGCTCCGCAGCGGAGAACATGATTGATGCTGCTGCAAAGATCGATGGTGACGGCGGAAGCAGTGGTAGTGGAGAATCCTGCCGGAGCGCAGCAGAGGCAGGGGACGATTCGGGGCTCGGGAACTCTGGCGACCGCCAGGGTGCAG
>SZWC01002107.1:77273-111425 GCA_023375785.1 Penium margaritaceum | reverse complement strand
GGGGGGCTTGCAGTTTGTTAGTGCATTTCTTCTGTCGTTCTGGGAAAGCAGTCTTCAGGCAGTAGACAGACAACCTTGTGGAACGTTCTGATTTATACCAAGTTCACCTCACTCCTGTCACAGTGAAAGAGTAAGGGCAATGTTTGCTATCATTGAATGGATTGCAATTGCAGCCTGACAGCCGTCTTCCATTGTTTTGCTAGTGGAGGGAGCAGAGTTTCAGATGCTGAACTGCCTTACAGTGTCAACAGGTCACAACAACACGACAGTGGTGTTTGCTTTCCCAGCATTCTTACACAGTTCTATTTGCACCACATCTAGAGCTCCCGCCCCATCCCATGCACCTACAGCCTTGAGACAGGACCCAACATGAGTCCCTATGCAATCTTAAGAAACCCATAATTAGGCAATATTAGGGAGAGACACGTCCTTAGGGAGTTCCATCTTGTAGGGTGTGCATGTCGCACATCGATCTGACACTCTGATGCACTGAGGAGCTTTGAAGCAGCTCATGTGGGCAGCTGTGAAGTGGCAGTTTGACGTTGGGTGCCAATCATGATGAAACTACGGACTATTCATCACTGGAGGAGCAAGTGGAAAAACTTAACCACCTCTATGTCCGAGCAGGTTAGTACAGGGTGAAGCTTAGGTGCAGAGGAGGAGAGGGCACTGGCTTAAAAAAGTCAGCATCATGCTTGAGCCTTTGAGTCTGGGTTAGCAGCACGCTCTGGCAAATACAGAGGATGAGAAGCCAGAGTGTGAAGTTGGCATCTGAACGCCGTAGGAGGCGCTTGTGACTCATGCAGGCTGTTATTTCTTCTGCCCCGGTAACTCGCAACCCACGCTGCTGGCCCAGAGCGGGTCACCAAACGTTTGCGCCTTCGTGTCCTTCAGGTCGTAGTCCGACAGAGCCATCATCCGCGCTGGCCGTGCCGCGCGCTTCAACAGCCTTCGGAGCGGCGGTTGCTTCCTGTGCTGAAATCCTGCTCCATGATTTGAACCAGGGTCCTCCCTTCCGCAAAAGTCGTCACCGCTCTGTCCCCGGCTCCCCTGACCGAGCTGCTGAAGCTTCAGGGATGCTTCCAGAAGGCTTGGAGGTGCAGCTTCCACAGGCTTCACGTCCAATGGTGTTTGACTGCAAACCCGTGGGAGACCATGAGCACCATCCCCGTCGGCCTGGTCAGCCATGGATCCAGCAACATCGTGGTTGGCAGATGACAAGCCTGCCTCGGGCATGTGCGACAAAGGTCCTGGAATCCTGGGAATAGCAGCTGCTGCTGTTTCTTCCAATGCAGTTGCTGTTGCTGAGCTACTTTTCTGCCTGCCCACAAAGATCTCCCCACCAGCCCCTACTGGAGCAGTCAAACGGAAATCACGTGCGATGACTGGTCGCACGCCCAAGGGCTCACGCGGATTCACAACTTCCGGGCGGAATGGCGCTCCCACCATCCCCGCTGCCGGTCGGGAACGTTCCCTCCGCTTGGCTGGCCTGGGAGGATCCGGCCTCCCACCATGCTGACATGGCTGCTGCTGACATGGATTCGTGTGCTGACGTGTCCGCTGCCGACTAGGATCGCTCGTGCGAGCGGCAGCCTGGTCCTCTGGCCATAAGGGCTTCCGCTTGTGCCTGGTGCCCTGAAGAGAGCAGTCTTCCTTGCTCTCCATCTGCAGCCGAGCATCTTGCCGGGGCGGTGTCGCTGGTCGCCTGCTGGAACAGCAGTCGTCGCTGCTGCGGCGGCGGCGGGACCTGAACCCGCCCTCATGAAGCTCCGTTGAGAGTTGGGAGTCGATCTCGGCTTGATCTTGGCTCGACTGCCGCGAGGGGGAGAGGGAGAGGGAGAGGGAGAGGGGTCGCTGGCGGAGGAGGGAGGGCGAGACGCGGACGCCAGGCAGCCTCAGCTGAATGTCTTCCAGGCAAGCGTCGATGCAGGCGGGAGTTAGGGGTGCGGGGGCAGCAGAAGTGGCGCGGAGTGCAGTGGCAGCATTGGCGCCAGCAGCGGCGGCGGCGGCGGCAGTAACAGCGGCAGAAGGCGAGGCAAGTTCTCGCGCCTGAGAATCGGTGCGGGGTCCGTGTGCGGTGTGGATTTTGGTGCTGTCGCTGCCGGCAGCGCACAAGGAGAGCATGGTGGCGGCGGTTGCGCGGACGGCGCTACCAATTTTTTTCCGACAGCGCACAGGATGAGAGGACCAGAGGAGAAGATTGCCGTGTGTGCAGGACAGATGAGTGCCGCCTCGACTACGTCGCGCTTCTCTGGCTGCTGTCTAGCGCGTCCTGCTCACCCCTTGCCAGCAGTGGCATCAGTAGAAAGATGAACATTCGCAGACGGAACTTCACAATTGGCTCTACGCGTGACTACTAGCACTGACGTGAAACCATGGCAGCGAACGCTGCCGCGCCGCAGCTCAGCGATACCGGTGTCTCGCAGTCGTGGCATGGCCAGGCGGGACGATTCGATACGCGATCTACCTCGCCGCTGTAACCTGTGCACCCAACCTGTGCACGCGACCTGTGCTTTGCGTCCACGTGCTGAACACGCGACCATTTGCCTTTTCGAAGAAAACGCAAATTTCAAAAGTATTTTTATGACGATGTAAATACTTATACCACGCCGTAAAGAGTACAATGATGTGTCCCTCAGCAAAGAAACATTGGACAAATCTATCCATCACCAAGGCAAGCCTTCAGAATTTGGGTGGCTGTAAGTTATCATGCAAACCGACAAACTTATCATTAAATATTTCGTGGTTTTTGTATTAATTTATTAATTTAGTTCGGAAAATTCAGATTTACACAAATTTATTTTCAAAGAAGAAGGAAGACTAAACAACCCCAAAAGAGGAGGGTTACCTGACGGTCTTCTTCATCCCCTCCTTGCATAGTCAATGAGATTGAAGGAAACACGTTTTCAGAGGATTGGAAAGGGGTTCAATGTATTCCCAAAATCTGATGACAACCTTTACTCTGTTAACTGAAAGGAAGGCACCCACTCGAAATGAACCCCCCATATCACCCATAACCCTCGCGACACTTTTTTTGGCCTAAGCAACATAAACTTGTGTGGTTTGGTCATACATCATTTATTAATAATTTTATTTTATGAATTTCTCCCCCTAATCCGTATAGTAAATAAGCTGAAAATGAAAGTAAAAAACATCACAATATTAGAACCATATCGGCAAACATTGTTTTGCAAAAACCATGGTGCTGATTTTGTGTTCCATGTACCATAAGGAATTTTTCAATGAAAAGATTCCCTTTAACCACGTTTTATGCATGGGCATGCCCAAAAACCATATTTCCTCATGAAGAATAATGTCTCCTCGCTCCTTCGAATGATCCAACACCGTGTCAAAAAAAGTGTGAATGCAAACAATGCGTGACTTTGGTACCCACTTTCAACAAATAATCAAAGGTCCCCCTCTTGAAAATTTTGCAACCATTTCTATTCTATTTAAGCATTCAAACTATTGCTTTCATTTTTTTCTAAAATCTTCAAAAGGATGTGACAAGGTACTAAGTAGAGTATGTGTACTCTATTTGCCTTTTTGTGTTCATGCCAAACATATATTTGATGAAACGAAGTACAAAACTTCGGTCAATGTAGAGGCGGCTTTATTTTGTGGTTAATCTTCATTTCTATATTTATGGAATGACGACATTATTTCATCAATATGCCCACAAACCAAGGCATGCATATGAATGGTTCAGGTGTCAATGTTGTTTGACAGCACCAGGGGTATGCACCTAACTATGGCCATGAAAAATTTCCTTCTTACGTGAGCCACAATTTTCCACTTTTCAGATAATGGGAGTCAGCTACCGCAGTTTGGATCTAAGCCACATGCATTTGACAGTGAATAGTTGGCCAGATATTTGCATGTAATGGTATTCAAAATAATATTTTTCCAGCATATGCAAGCCTAACCACCTAATGGGCCATGCTTTTGCAAATGGCCATGTTACATGTCATGGTTAGGATTTCATTCCCCCTTGGTCTCACAAACTCCCTCCTTTCTGTGAGGCTTTTACTACATCCTTCATGGAAATCATGTGGACACACTTTTGACCCCCCCTCCCATAGTTCCACTACACTCCATGGTTCTTGTTCTTGTTCTTGTTCTCCACTATGATGAGTGTCTCAGGATGAAAGTGGTTATTATGGATATTGAGTAACATGTTTCAGCAAGCTACACCCAGTGCTGATGCAATGAATCCCCCTCTTTTCGCATCTTTGCTTTGCCAAATGTGATAGTCATCTAATGAGTCTCATACTAGTGGTTCTACTTTGTGTACATCAATTCCTTTGTCTTTGTGAACCTTTTAGAGGCTAGCTACCTCAAGAACCTTCGAATTTCATAGAGACTTACGCCGCGCTCTCCTGAGCATGCTAACCATTTCCGAAGAACCCGTACAGGAGAAATTGGGTCAGGCCATACGGCCCTCCGGTGATGAGTACCAAAGTAGATCGGAATAGACCATGATGTGTGTAGTGACATGGTTCAACCTACTAATATTTGCAAGAAAGATCTTTAAATGCTTGTTATCAAGTGTTGTACCTAGTTATAGACCTTTGTGTGTTATTTCCTACTTACAAAGTTATCTTTGTTTTTAATATCCTCTTATGAAGAGAGGTTGCTATCGATATCCGACTCCTAAGACATCAAAGCACTTACATGGGGCACAATCCCAACGAGCATACCAATAAGGAGAACATATTCTTCCTCCCAAGACTTGACAACATGAAGACCTCTTAAGAGTTGATGCACAATTACACTATACATATGGAAGTGAGCTTTGTGCCTAGTAAGCAAACCCGTCCAAAGATAAGGTGTATCTAGTTGGGGGAAGCTAGATGAGGGTATCCATCAGTGGTGTGATAGTGGAAGCAGACGAGTATTGTGACCATTAATATGTACATGAAAGAGAACAAGGGTTGCCACACTCGACAAAGGGAGGCTCCTCTACGAATGATGCATGGTTGCTACAACATATCAATTCCACCATGGCAAAGGAATTGTGAACTCCTTCCGAGAAGCTAAGACACATCATGGAAGAACGCGTAAGAAAAATTATGATGTACCACGTCGGAATCCGTGCAAAGGTGTTGTCAAAATGCATAAAAGGTAAAAGCCACTTGTGGACTCTCTTCTCAAATTTTAATATCTTAACCACTCTCCATATTTTATTTGTACATTAATGTCCTTTATAATATCACATATATGTCATTCCTTTACGTTATTACCAACCTCATATCATAAAAGAAGCTTGACCTAAACACCACTACATACGCTTAGAGAAATCTTATTTCTCCATGTCTAAGAGTAATTTATTACAAGCTAGAGTACATGGTCAAATTATTTATGTATTCTGCATGGATGGAACATTATTCAGAACTAGTTTCTAACAGGTGTTCATACTTGCACCATACTAGAAGTAAAACAACTAATTCATGCCCATGGGTGCCTGAGATTCCCTTAATGGTACAATGACAAGTGGCTCTTATTTAGCCATTTTATAGAAGAGTCACACCCAATAACATGGTACAAAGGATATAAAATCATAACCCAAAATGATGGTGGACTTATCACTTGTATTATGAGTGAGAAGTCTAAGAGAGTGCACACATTCAGTGGCCAACCCCTCCAATGAAAATACAAGGCCAATCCTAGCATACTAGTCGATGACATGACATGAAACTAACCAGTGCCTTTGATTGGAATGATTTTGATTGGGGAATTCATGAGCTCAACCAATTAGAAATTTTCAAGGATCTAAGTTATATATTTCAAGGTGATAGTAACCATGGAATGCTGATGAATTAGTTAACAAGACTTAAATTCCCTCTGCCTCATGGCGGCACATGACAAATATACCCATGCAATAACTCAACGCACGTTTCATTAAGATGAGCAACTAGTTTCCATTTCATTACTTTCTATAGATGTACTTGTTTCTGTAGCGGTTGTTTGCTAAACATAAGTGTGGAAGGCATGATTGTGAGTCTCCATATATACCCTACTGCTCTTGGATTTCAACGAATGGAAAATTGCGAATTATAAAATCTATGAATTAGACGAGATTTTTCAGGTTTGAATTATTTTGGTAGTCCTTAATGGTTGAATCTGCATCAAATAGTACCTTGATTTCAACGTTTTATATGGAGAAAACACCATTGAAGTTTCAAATCCTTTAGCCTTCCACATAAAATTCGAGTTCAATTATTTATATGGTATGTAGAATTCATTGAACGAAAAAGTGTATCACATTCAATCAAATTTAAAAACAATTAATATTGAAATCCAAGAGCAGCAGGGTAATAGTGGTGAAACAAAAGTTCCAACACTTCACGTAGCATATGAAGGAGTGTTTTGTCACTCCTTATTACATGCCCTTCAGGTGTGCAAGGGTGGGAGGTGAATGTTAATGCTCAAAATTTCATCTATAGTATGTGGAAAGAGAAAAGATATTTGTGTTATCACGTAGTGGCCTTGAAGCTCTACAATGATGTGAACCCACAACTCTACATTGACGTGCACCCCACACAAATGGCATGGCATTAGATGCATCAGTCACCAATACAAGAGGGTTGATCCACAATCCGGCTTCGAAGCATAAATACAAACAAGAATAAAAGCATTATTGCAAATAGCGTGGCAAGCAAAGCACTTATGGAGTCTGTGAACCATGTTGTGGGTAGTCCAAAGAAGGTTACTACAAAGAATGAAATTAGAGAAAATGATGTTTTGATTGAAAATGAGCCATGGATTTTCATGGTGATTTCTTAAAGGAAGAATTGGAGCATATGAACTGAGATACATTAAGATTAGTGATCATATGGGCCTTATTCATGCTCATCCAAAATTTTCGATGAGGAAAGACAACTACCTTGGTATTAAGGCCATGAATGATTCTTCATATATGTGTTGCATGATGCGCATGGCATATGCATGTCCTTTTGTGTATTATGTCGTGGATTTTAAATCAAGGAACATTATCTGCCTTTGCAAACGTACCTCTATTTGTATTGTGTATATTTTGTACGAAGCTACATCATCCATAGTCCCATGAGAAGAGGAAGATAAGACACAAGCCAGTTTGGAGGCCATGGATTGGACAACACGTGGACCATACATGAGACCGTGCAAAGTATATGAGACCACATAAGAAATGGCCTATCTCATTTGCAGATTCTCAAAAGTCATTGGTTAGATCACAAATGGTTATTTCATGTTTTTATTTGTCTTCATCACCATTTGAGGATTATTCTCATGTTTTCGTGGAGTGCTCCAGTGCCACATAGTATGTTTCTTGTGAGTTCATTTGTTACATGCATGGATAACACATGTGCATACACATGTGACTAAACCATATGCACTTGTCTCATTGCTAATTTTCAAATTACATTCATGTTTATATGTTTCCATTCCATATCCATATTGCAGAATTTTTTATTGATGTGCACTTAACAAAAGGTAGTCAATTTCGAGCTTTGTGATTAATTCTATGGTACACAATGTTAGAATAAGAAATTAACCTTGTATGTTGCAAGTGATCACCCAAGGGTTGAACCAATTTACGATTGTAGTAAGGAATACGTTCACAATCATTTTATAAGAACAATTTTCCCGTGTTTTGGTCATTTAAATCGTACGACAACATTAGAGAAATGTATCCCCAAGTGCACCAATGTTGATGCCTACGGGTATCTCAAACGTACGTTGGTCAATGACCAAAACACATACACACTTGGCATCATAAGAGAGGCAAACCATTAGGAAACAAAATGAATTTTTATGTTCCATTAGCAATGATTTTCAAAGTGGGTAATAAGTACTCAATGAAACGTTTCCATGATAATCTAGAATAGCTAGTAACAGATAGATTTTCATCTCCATAGCTCTCACACACATGGAAATTTAAGGGTAATTATCTTAGTACATTGTCCAAGTTTAATTTACTCCTGTTCATGTGTCTTCACGTTCCACAATCAATTCCCAAGTGGTTTTGATCCTAGGTTAAGCCTCTTTAACCTTAGAAGGTGTGAATGATGGTGACGTGGGGTTTTTTGGTGTGCCTCCCCATTCCTCAACTTCTTTCTACTATATGACCTAACCAATCTTGGTCTAAGGATGCCATTAGCTCGCCAGCAGAGTGAAGCCTGATAAATTCCATTTTCCAAATTGTTGAGACATCCATCTCTATTTACGTGTTGATGGCTGAAAAGTGACCGGAATGGTTAAGGAAATCAGATCAACGTACTTGAACAAGATCCATGTTAACTTGCAACCTATGTAGATAGACCACATATAGATATTTCATTGTGAGTAGATTTTTCCACGTTCTTGGAAGACGCAAAGTAGATCCTTTTCAGTTTTTCTTAGCCAATCGAGTTCCACCTATGAGTAAAAAGAAACAAATGAGTTTCAACATAATTTTCTACGTCGTGAAACCTTTGATTGATGTTCTTTTATCAAGAAGAAAATACACAAGTATGGTTGTGTATTTGAAACACAAGCCACATAATGTGAGTGAAATGTTTGAAGAAAGGTTTTTGACAAACTACCATTGTCTTCCTAAAGTGTGGAAACTGGAATCCCACAAATTAAGATATGGCGTCCTTACGTCCACTGAATAAAGAGAATAAGATATGTTAGCTTTGTGCCTTAAATTGTGTGTCTACTTCCTCAAACGTACATGCTTTCATTACATGCCACATAACAAGAAGATTGTGCATCAGTTTAGGAATGAAAGTTTAACAAACTAGGGATCCATTTTGTATGTTTCTTACTTTTTAGGGAATCGACCATTAACAATCAAAGTGGCATTTTTAGTAATTTCCTGTTAAATGGCCCCAAAATACTTGGTTTCAAAGGATTTCACAAGGAGCGTCTCTTAAGAAAAAATGAAAGGAATATAGCCAAGTGTCAAACAGTGGACCTCTGATCGATTCACCAAATATACTGAAATTCTTGCAAGTTGAGTTTTAGAATGTGCGTTACCTCTGCAGAATCTTTTCATAAGGTGGGGAAAACGCAATATTTCACATTATTTCCTGCTATCTTATAACAAATGTATAGCAGTTCTACACTTGTGGTCCTTAGATGTTTCATGTCAGTATTCATAAAATTATTTTTCGAGCTTTCCAGGGGGATATCCCCTCTCAACACTTTGGGGCACAATCATCATCAACAACCTCATTTCGAGACTCTAACAAGATGGGTTGTTATTCAAACTCATGTGTTTCCACGATTTTATTCAAATCAGAAACTTCAAGTTCACATGAATCATATTTCATCTTCTTTTCTAATGTAATACCATAACATCATCTTTCATCATGCACACTTGAAAATTTTGTGCATGACCATTTTTGCCCTAAAAACTCCCTTGATCAAGGCAAAATTTAGTATAAAGAGGAGAGGGGGGAGTGGTGGAAATTGGCCACCACCTTTTCAAATGTGAGCAAACAGGTGGTCGTATGCTCTATGTCATCTCTCACTACCTTTTACTCTCATCTCTCTCACACAATCTATCTCTTTCTTATCTCACTTGCCAACTCTCCCTCACTCCCCCTCCTCATCCCTTACTTATTGTATAAAAGAGCTCAATGGATCAATGCCACAAGCATCTGCCTTACGGGCCTTGAAAACTCATTTTCGAATATCCAACAGCAAGCCTGATCATCAGCTTATGGGTGGCAGGTTGTTCAAAAGACCGGCCATGAAAAAAGAAGCTTGAAAACCACTAGCTCACATACGACTAGAAATTGTCCGACCATCGATCAAAACTTTGTGATGAGGGGCAAGCTTACCAACCCCTCACTTTTGCTATATGGGAGAGAAAAACCAACCATGCAACGTTTCTCCTACCATACTATGAAGCATCCATTTTTATCAAAACTAAGGAGAACATGATAATCAAAATATGATCATATGAAAGAAACTGAAAACAATTCAAGAACAAAGTACAACATGATCATATACAATAATGTCCCTTCTTAAGATATAGTTTATGGGTCAACATGGGCAAATTCCTATCAAAGATGAATAACAGACTTGTTCTCATCATCATCATGGGCCTCATCAACCTCAAACAGTGTCATTCCTTGAATGGTCCATCATGGGAGCTTTGTCTTGTACGTTTGAAATCATGTGATGTTGATTGCCATCTTCCTTTCCATGCAAGTTGCTAGTTCACTTCAATATTCCTTGAGCATGAACTTATGGTTCCATTTTACACCATAAAATGAAATAATCTTGTGCAAAACATGCTCAATATGTTTTTGCTATGGCATTTCCTCCCCATAAAATACCTCGACCAAGGAATTTCAAAGAACATGCCAAGAGCGTACGATGGCAAGGATAGGCCACCACATCATCCACTTTAAGCGGATAAGTAGCCACTCATTATTCTCCAACTCTTCTTTTTTTGTCTCTTTCTCCACCCCTATGTTTTCATTTTTGGTGCCTATGAGGTGCTTGAGAGCTTACATCTATATGCATTGGCTGTTAATCTTGTACAATACATATTTCTCTCTTGCAGTGGCCATGATTTTGTAGGGTAGGCTGGTACACCACGTGGAGGCAACACACTGTGAAGGCACGCGACTCCCATCCTCCTCACATGTGTTCAACTCCATCCTAACCGCATGGCCCATCTTCATCGCCAAGGCCAAATGCGCTTAGCCTATGCTTATGCTTCTATAACAAACCAATGTTTTTATATTAACTTGAACTATTCATACTTTGTTACTGCTTGTGAGACCTATGATGGACGTGCAAACTTGTGGTTGGGTAGGCATAGAATATGTCACCTCATGAAATATTGTGTGCCCAAATGGGGTGCACGTATTTGCTCGCACTCGTGTTCGTGATGGCAAGGGAATTCACCCTCGAGCGAGCATGCTTGCTAGTGAGCTTTACTCCTCGTGACGGGTGACGTTGATTAGGGACCTCAACCCTAGTACTAGTGTTCCTTATTACTCACAAATTTCTGCCTTTTTTTCTAGATAGCAGCCATGGATTTTTGGATGTAACTTTGATTAGGTTCAACTTTTTCCATGTTGTTTGTTGCTTTGGTTGCATAGTACGTTTCTTATTAGATTAAAATACCTTGTTGACTTGTCACCTTTTCATTGTGACCCAAATAAACAACCTTCTCAATGGCTAAATGATAGTTGATTAGCAAAGAGGTAGGTAGTAATTGTCACATTTGTGCACAACCATAGGAAAGGCTGAATATGCCTTGCTCTAATGGAAGGACCTTGATGTGCTTAGTAGGGCATGTACATACAATAAAAATGAAAGTGTGTAAGCTGGGATATTTTTAGGAATTTGATTATTTTCTTGAAAACTCAGTACTCCCTGTAGAGTAGTAGTTTGTCTTAGACTCACAACATCACATGTATAGCCAAAAGCTCCAACTGTTTTCCAGGCCAAAGCTGAGTGCAACGCCTTGCTAGGCTCCAATTCTTGTAGCAAGAGTTTTGGTGTGAGCAATAGGTGAACATGCCTTCAAGAAGTTAGGGCACCTCCTAACCACGCTAGCAATGGTTAAATGCTCACAAAGTCGCCTGAGGAGAACTCTAGTAGGATCTGGAACTACGTGAAAAGAGAGAAGGCTAACTTTGCTGAGGTAGTGCCAGTAGCTTACACTAAGATGCACCATAATACTCTGGTTGATAGTGAACCCAAGAATTTGATTGTTCCTTATGGTCCCACATGCTGATGTTGTTAAGTGTACTGTGTACTAAAAATTGTGTTGATGATGTACTAATTTCTTGAAGAGGTCGTTTATGAGCTAGACGATCTTACTTATTCTTGTATATAAGCTTTGAAAACTCGAACCTGCCTTGTTTTTTAGTTGCCAAGACTGGGTGAGAAAACTGAAGTAGTCACACCTCCCTTGCAGTCTCCATTATCATTTTACACGATCAGAAGTCGTGAACATAACCTTAGGATCTAGAAATATTTAGTAACTAGCCCAGACAAAGAGAAATTCTTGATGAGAAATTGGACCATAAGTCAGACAAAATGTGCGACCACTTGTAGAACCTTTATATAACGATAAGACTATGTCCATCTAAATTATACAATTATTCATAATAGTCGCTTCACTCCAACACTCTCCCTACATAGGTGTGCTAGTGATTATGTGTGCATTTTACCCCACTTGAATTCACATGGAATCAAAGAAGTTGATGATTTGTTGCGTTTCCATGAGCCTCGGTTTGATGAGAGGAATATATGTTACTTCTGAATCATAAGTCTCAAATATGAGGTTGGGATATGAACAATCTGGAAAAAAATACTAGTTTAGAATTTGTTTCAATTTTCTTATGATTTGAAGAAGTTGTCTCGACCTCGTGAACCACATTTTGGACATTTGACGCTATTCCCAATTTTTGAAGAGGACTTTGCATAACCTTTAGAATCATTTTTTAATCTTTTCCATGTGTCTTGTCCACTCCTAACACCTGCTTGATTTGGACTTCTATAAGTGAAATTTTCACTTCTGACAGAACAAAAAAACTACTCATCTAATCTGAGGATGGTCGCAAGTGAGGTGTCCAATCTTGGAAAGGTCGCATTTGAGTTAGACGGATGGGATGGATCGCAAACATTTGTAACATTTTCTTTCGTGTCTTGCACATGTGCAAGACAAGAAAGACAATGAAACAAATAAGTTCTCATTGTTGCATAATGGGATACGGCTACCGTGAGTGGATTCATGAAAGATCGGTTGCTTATTGGTGGCCGCATTTTATGTGAAGATGCTCGTGCTTGCTTTGTTTTCTTTCACTCAATCTCACAAAAGACAACCAATTCACTATTCCAAACGTGAATGCCTTGACGAGACGAGCTGATAAAATGCATGGTGTCAGTAGCCACGCTTGTTGTTTCTCGTAGCGGCGGTCTCAAATTCAGAATTGCATCGTCGTTGTAATAAGTGAATTGTGTGTTGTGTCAATTGGTTTCCCATGTTTTCTGCCGACATTCAAATCATAAATTGTATTAATAGCCAATTTATTTTCTATAGACTTGATGTTCTCCCCCTTGTCCTATAGCATCACGTGAGTGTGAGAATTCGTCGTTTACACATCAAAACTCTGCGGGTCGCATGCTACTCACCATGCTCACTCTTATGATCAAGTGGTTACTCTTGCGAGTAAGCAAGCGTGAATCTCAAGCTTGCACTCATGTCTCGATGTCGTCACTTGGTGGAGTCATCCCATGTTGCATATGTGTATGTGTGTGAGCGTCTTGTTGACATTCGCCTCTTGAGCGCCGATCGCACGCACTGTCAGCAAAGTTTTACAAAGTTTTCTATATCAAATGTTATTGTAGAAAAAACCTCTACTGAAAATTTCTACTTATTTCTTCTACCAATTGCAAAGTTTCTTGTGAAATTTTCCTTTAGCATCTTGTTGCTCCATCAACGGCGAGTGGTCTTGGGTCACTAATTTCAATAATCTTGGAAATGATGCAATCTATGCGCCGTGATTTAGAACTTTATTTATGTGTCCTAGTTGTATACTACTCCGGTTTGATGCACCAAACATTCATCCTTCCCCATGTGACATGAAGCATCTTGACATGTCACCATTAGTGTGCACCAACATGGTTTGAACTACGTACCTTTGACTTCTGCATCTTGGAGAATTCATTGTGGTTTTTCATGTGTCCCAAAAGTGCATCGGAGGTATGTCCACACTTAACAGCACACCTCATGAAGGACTCTTTAATAATTCTCTATGTGGGAAATCATACTACTTCTACTTTCTTAAGCACATGTACCAGCTTCACGATGCCGTCGAGAACCTTGGACAAGATTCATTTCCCATGAATGTAAACATGCTTTGCACATCCTCAAAAATTGGAATTGGCACGATCAATTATGGACTTATTATCAATGCACATGTGAAAAGGTTGTGCTTGCCAATATCGTCTAGATGATTCTCTAAGTAGGAAATCACTTGCATAATAGGTGTTGGAATGATGTACTCAACTACAAGACAGATGGTTATGATAATGTTTTACCCCTTGTTTCACCATGAAATTCTAGCACCCAAAGGTACGCACACAAAGCCAATGGTGCTACATTGGTCCTCCTCTCTGCCTTCAAAATCCGATCAATGTGACATGCTAAGTATAGGTCATCGGATGTTCTTAAGTACAATGCCACATCTTTGGTCCCTGTCATGTACATCAGTGCACGGTCGAGCTCCTTGTACAATTGTGTTCTGAAAGTCTCTTTTTTACATGCAAGGTTCCCCACAACATACTATAGGCTCGTACATGTGTAGCTCGGGCATGCATGAGGTATCCAACTCCACTGCAATAGTCGGTCTCAAATCTCCCCCTTTATACCTTATGCGTCATCTAATGTTGAGTTAAGGGAATCAGCACATGCTAATCATGCATGTGAAGGCGCTCAAAGACCTCAATTTAATAATTCATCTGAACTAGCTATAGGATGTGTAAATCATGGTTGTGCTTGATGTTCCCTTCAATTCAAATTTGAATGTTGACATGGGTGTCATATTCACCCTCTTCTCTATCATCGTGGGAATTTCCAAAAGGACCACCGCAGATAGACCAATGATAAGGATGAAATCCATGTACTATGTGTGTAGCTTTGTAGGTGACCGCCAAGAGAAGGTCTAAGAAGGAAGAGATAGTCATTGTAAGCTTAGATTCAAATGTTGGGGGTTTGCAAAACTGTTTGTACCTTCCTATACCAGAGGAGTAGTGTATGATTCAGGATAAGAGGCTATTGAAGAGCATACAAACTCAGCCACTTCCTTTGACCTAGTCCTCTGGCTATTTCATGAACACTATAATGCCCATTTCAATGAGTGCGGAGGTATTGTAGTCGTTGAGCTACTACACTTTGGAGACCTTCATCGAAGACCTGGCGAGTATGACATGTTTTATTCTATAGCAATTCACATGGGTGTAAGTCTCAAATAAGTCTTTTCCTTCAACCTACGTGAAACCTTTAGCAACAACGCGCCCTTTGAAATTGTCGGTGCTCTTATCAGTCCGGTTCTTAATATTAAAAAGCCACTTCATCCTCACATCTATTGATTCCAGTGGTAATTCTATGATTTCCCACATTCTTTGCACCATTAAGCTGCTTTACTCTACGTGTAGAACTAATTCCCACTCTGATGCATGCTCTCAATTCAAAGCTTCTTGTAATGTCTCTGGCTCATGTGGGATTTCTTTCACATGGCGTCAAAGTTGTGTATCTATATCTGTTGTGGACATCTTCTTCCTCCTTACATGTTGAGTTTGCTTTTATAACAAGTATGGAATCTTTGCAAACTTGGCTTCCCATGATGAATGCATGAGATTCTACAAAATGATTGTGTTGCAACTGATGATAAGTCAATGATAATTCATCTTCAAAAACTCCCATGGTTTCATGTTAGATAATTTGCCAAGAAACAGTCCCCATGACACTTTGTGTGGTATTTTCCTTGATTGTTCTTTGGGCATGTGCACTAGTGCCATGCACCTGAAGGAACGTAGTGTTGTGATGTGTGGATTGTCTCCATATTATGCTTGAAATAGTGTAATGTGTAAAATTGTGCAAGGTATGTAGTTAGGTATCTACATTACTTCGTTGAGAAAGAATGGCTACCAGCTGTCGTCAAGTTGTATGCATGAATTTATGTTGCAAGCATTGAATTTAGTTTCTCTTGTATAGTGCTGTTTGTATTTTTTGCAAATTTGTTCTGCAATAATGAGTATGGCATAGAAACATTTTGTACGATTCCCATGTCTTCAAGGTGAGACATGACGTATGTGTTGGTGAACACCTTAACATTGCAATTGTGCATAACTTGTAGTTCCCTATTGCTCTCCCTCTCTACAATAACCAACCACTCAAAAACACATATTGGTGCTTAGTCTTTTGTCTAACGAGCATAGCACTAGGTGAACTAGGTTGCGTTGTTGATGAAGAGAAGAAATTTCCAAAGACCCGAATACATTATGGCTGGTTAGAGTGGTCCACAGATGTTAGTTCGGAACAGCTTGAGCTTGTCAGAGATGTCATACTTTCTTGTGAGAGGAAACACTTTTCAAGGTACTTTTGCATTCATGTAGTTTTGTAAGAGTTAATAGTCTTCTTTCTGACACTATCCTTGATGTCAAGTGCATTAACATGGTGTTGATTCTTCATTGCCTCAACTAACTAGTTCCTGATATACCCTAGTCACATATGTCACACTCTGATGTGTACTCCATGAGACTTGTGTAGACTTGCGCCAACAAAGGAAGCTTTGTGGGTTGCTTTTGCAGGAAGGCCCATGTTGAGCCCAATCATGCCGCATGGGAGACGATGACCCTCAACGAAAACATACCCTTAACAACTCTAGAGGGTGATGTTATCACCAATGTTCACAATCCATGCTCCCCTCTTCATCAACTACGTGAAAGATAGAAGATTAAAAGCAATCTCAATGATGTAGAGGACATTTACAAATTTCACCTTATCTCCATAATAGCTTTTCATTAAAATTCTACCTTTTCCCAACGCTAAGACTTACTTGTTATTAGCAATCGTCACAAACCCTTCATGCTTGCCGGAGGTCTTGGAGTAAGGATTTTTCAAAATGTGTTCTGTTATGTACACCCACTATCAAGGTGCCACAAATACGTAAAGAAAAAAGACCATTTCTTAGTGCATATAAAAGCTAAAGCACAGATGTATAGAAGTCAAACTCCTTTCTGCCTCCATTTTCCCACATTCACACTCTTCTATCTCCTTATCCTTTTTCTCGTGGCGTTTTGCCCTAGTAGCCCTTTGATTCTTCGTTCATGCCTCATCTACAATCCGCTCCCTGTAATAAATTTTCCTGTGGTCAACCTTTTTGCAATATTTAAAATCCATTATGGGTATTGATCATGAAATTTGGCCACTCACATTGTGGTCATTGGCGTTTGGACTGGGACAGGTAGTGACCTTGGAAGATGCAGAGTTCATCATGGACCGGCTCTTTGAGGGTGGTTGAGCTACGTTCACGTGGGCTGCCGTTCCTGTTGCAAAAGGTGTGTTAGCCATTTGGTCAGATTTCTCCCTTACAAAAGTGTTGTTTTTCTACTCCATAAGAATTTTTTAACACATAAAATCCTCCATTAGTTTGAAAAACTGCTTCAACTTTAGCACACGCTGCACATTCTCCTAATATTCAATGAACGGACTGAGGAGGAAGGTGACAAACACAGACTATAAATTTATTATGATTATGATGACGTGCTGATAACATGAAGACTTTGCTTTGTTCACATAGTCCTCTATGCTATTGAAGTTTTTGACACCGATGTGTGAAAGACCTGTGAGGAGGTGAGACTTAAAGGTGGACTCTCTTGCCACGAAGGTCTTAAGTAGAAAAGACCAAGCATGATGAGTAGTTAAGTCAACCACTCAAAAATCTTGATAGCGTGTTGGACATTATGAGTATGTTTTTTATCTCGGCATCCTTTGTGAAGTAGTAGAACTTAGTCACTTCTTATGTTGACAACCCCAATTGTGTTGGCGAATATTGCCACTAAAAGAACTTCCGCGGGCAATAATTTTCAATGAATTTCTTAAACTTGTGTGCCCAAGGTTACAAGTTCTCTCTGTCAAACGTATCAATTTTGATCTTGAATGGTTGCAAGCAAGCCGCTTATTTAGGCATTGTTAAAAAAGGGATCTCTTGCATGTGTACTATTGGATATGGCTAAACTTGAAGCATTCCTCCATCTACTATGCGCTCAGACACGTATGCGTGCAACATAGGTGCAAGTTGGTCGTGATAGTATGGTCCAAGTTGTGACACACCTAATATGCCAAAAGTTTGTGCCATAAAATCTTGCAGCACTCCTCCATTTTCAGGTGCTTTTGGCCACTCCTCAAAGTTTGAGATGGTTATAAGACAGATGGAGGACTTGCTTGAATCAAATGGGCAGGCAAAGCTTGTGATGGCTATTGCCATCACATTGAGTGCTAAGATTGCTATTGTAGTTTTTTTCAAATTATTGTTGCACCATGTGTATTCTTCTATTACTGGATTTGTGCACAGTGCTAGTAAGAACAAAATCTTGTACTGATATCGCTTTACTCCAAAAGCAGTAAACGTTCTAAACATGTTGCGTGTTAGTCTCCAGCAGCCAATTGGCTCATTATTGGTTATTCCTTGTCATTCCAAGGGGTGCAAAATGACAAGATCCTTGCCTTTTAAAGAGATGAGGGTTAAGCCATCTCTTCTGCAAGATATTTAAAGCTTATATGCTAAGGTTGACTAAGGTACATGTTTCCAAAAGGGATATATTTGCCACGAGGCCCAAGTTCATTCTGAATCCCTAGGCAAGGACACGGTTCCTTGAGCCATCAATGCCAAGGCCCCCATTTAAGTAGTGACCAACATAAGGGCCCACTTGTTAGCTTTTTAATTGGAGATTGCTCGTTCCGTTACCAATGAATGGCTGCCTTCTTGAGATACGTTGGTCAGAACTATTGATTTGTGGTCTTGAGTTTCATTCAGAAATGTTGTCTTACATAAAACAAAAACCTACATAACATAGAATAACTCAAAGAAACACATATATATTTGATCTTTAACCTTCATTTGAAACCACAAAGTTATCCAACAATCATTATAAGGTCCTTGTGGTCGTCAAAACAATTGTTTAGATAAATGAACAAGAAAAGGTGTGCTGGTATGAGAGTGGACATCTCAATCTACCTTTTAGACTTTGGTTGTAATTATGACATGCGAGTGTGAGCCAAAGGGCCCCACTGTTGTTAATATTTAGCATTAGGGACCCCTTATTGACTAGATAGGCTTTCAAGGCCCTTTGGCTTACAAACTAGTAAAAAGGGCCTTGTTATTGGGTCACATACTAGAAAATGCCCTTAGGTCCAACTATCAATACAAAAGACTGATATAGTGAGGAAACGTTTACATTTTTAGACAATTTGAGTAATAGAATAATGTATTATAGAAATGATAAAAAAAATTTACCGTCATTTGAATCTTCATTTACTCCTTATAAGGGATTAACTAATAAATAAAATGTTTTATTTTGGAAAACTTATGCAATTAATACAATGGTTGAAATATTTCAGATTTCAACACGTTGGGAACTTTTGAAGTCATTCCAAAATAACGAGGACTTAAGAAATCATCCACACAAATAAAACCATGTGTTGAAATGTCATTTGTAAGAAAATGGTTAAATACAAATTTATTAATAGTTTATCGAATTAGTTTAATTATGCATATCTTTCTTTGATTCAGAATTTCCGTATACTTTTTATCAAGATGATATGAATCACAACATTATAAATTTATACTATGTAAATATTTGGCTTTCCTTGTAGAAACTCAGAATGTCTTCTAATTTACGAGGCATAACAAATATTTAAACAGAATGATCCACGTTTTGAGGAAATTAGAAATATTTAAAATTAGTAACAACATAGAAACTTCACATTTTCATGCCTTTTCCCCGATTACCATTAGAAATTGCTGAATTATTTTTTGAGAGGATAAAAACCACAAGATTGTACCACTTTGTACAAGGAAAAATAAACCAATGATGAAATTATGTATGAAATCTTCTTGATAAGGGAAACGTTCCTTAAAATATATTCTTTGACACCTCCTATTGGAACAAGGTCATATATGCGTTGAACTTACTTTGGAAGTAACTTTAGCCACCCTTAAAAATTCTTAGAATGTAGCTTTTCTAAACTAACAGAAATTGGATGAAGTAGATTACTGGTTGAATATTTCTTGATTAGCCTTATTTGATTCGATATATATATAACGCCCACTCTTTTTTAGCTATCAAATCACCCTCGTATGTTCATTAATTGTTGTATAATCTAACCATAACTTACAATTCATTAAATCTTATTCTTTTTCATGTGAATGGCTATCGTTGGATGTGTAGTGAAATTTAGGCCCATACTTTTCAATGCAACAAAACATTTTGAAACTTTGATGGATGGTGGACAAAGAATGTTATCAAGAAATTTGCATAACCATTTTCCATTGGTCTTTGACCCATCACCATGAGCACATGAGAACTACTTCTATAACGCAACGCAATTAGAAGGTGAAGGATGAGGTATATAAATAAAAACCCCAAAATGTTTTTTTATGTGAGGGTTTTGATGGGATGAAACTTTCTTATGTCAACCATAAAACTACTTTGATGTCTTCCAACGGCTTTTGAAACCTTTATTATGGAAGTGATCTAGGCTATGCAATTCATGTGTATCAACATAAGGAGATTCGTGGAAATTTCTTCATATTGATATGTTCATTTCATTTAATTGATGTTGTGTAATTCCTTCAAATTCGGAAATTTTTGTGGGTATCATTTAATTATATACGGATATGTGTCTAGTCAAAACAAGTTAATAAGATGTAACCTATTTATGTGCCATGGTCATTAAATTCATGGACTCCAACAGCCATGTTAATTTCATTTGTAAAACCATGGTGCCTCGCTTTATTCTTGAGCAAGATGATTGGTGAAAAAGCGATAAGAATGTGTAGGATGCTTGATTTGCTACTTAGCTAGTTTTTCGCATGCAATTTGGTCTCCATCACCCATTGAAGAACAAATTCGCATACCCCTATGTGCCCTCATGATGTTTTAATCATGAAATTGTCTCCTCTGCAGCTTTCTCTTGTAAGGGATGTGTTAGAGAGCATTATCCGTGAATGTAACAGTTATACATTCAGGCTAGTTTTTCGAAATAGCTCTAAATTACTACATTTGAGGTATGAAAATTATTGGAGACGTGCATGAATGATGCATCCGTGGCACAATTGTTAGGGCACATATCAGGAGCATGTATTGTCAACCTGTGCATGTACTTCATCAAGAGTTTTGTGAATAATTGGATGCTCACATTGTGTGGTGACATCATGAATAGTGCTTTCATGGTGCATAATAAATGTCATGTGATGGGTTTGATTTGTTACCTTATTCATGATTTCAAGAAACAATAATGCAATGACTTTTCTAGTTTTGTTTTAGCCTTATGTGATTTTTTTAGATTTATGTAGGTGTAACATGGAATAGATGTCGTTATTTTGCTTGTATGTGGGTTTAAAGTCTCACTTATGTCTTTTCATGTGCATGGGTATGTGAAAGGATGTTAATTTTATGCCATTGTGCATCCTCACATGCCCACCTCCTCCACTGGCATGGTGCACACAATGATCTCGTTAGAGTCGCGGTAAATTTGATGTTATTAGATTTTAAACTCACATTATTTGAAATCAGTTGAGCTAAATTCTTGTGTTCTCTTCAAACGAATGGTAGTAGCATGAATTCCATAATCAAAATTGGCACATCTGATTTTAAAAAAACATTTATGCAAGAGAGAATGGAGCACTAATTTTCCTTTTAGAATAAATAACTTTGGTTTTCTGAATTCCTTCATCTTTTTCTAATAACTTGATACATTTTTTTCAAAAGAGCAATATATTATCCTTCCATTATCCCATGATTCCTTGAGAAGCTACACACGTTCAAGATGTAGGCAAGGTGGGTGAAATTCACGATTAACTTAGAGCCACTTGTGATTTAGAAAATGAGGGCGTAACATGAAAATTTAGCATTATATATAACTACCTATCATTGTAATTCAAGCTGACCAGAAGCTAACTATGAAGGGCACTGTTATGTCGCTAAAACTTTGGCATGGCTATGATTGCATGGCATTCTCTATTTGAAAAGTGGGGTCCTGAAGGCGACTGTCCCTCCTAAAAACATGTGGGCTCCTTTCTGAAACCGTATCGAATGTTCGTGGACTACAGTTCGTTCATATTTTGCATGTAGAAGATATTTGAAGATCTCTGGTAGATTGAACCATCATCGTTACTTGAGCTGACGGCATTCTTGAGATCTTCGACTTCGGCAAGGAACCGTTTTTTCCCAATACGAGGTTAGAACCAATATAGATCAGCGGTGCGTTAACTTCCTCTGACGTGCTGATGCTTGAAAACATACAAAAGTAAAAATTATTTCATGTTGACGAACTGTCCAATTAATTCACCGAAAAGTATGCCGACCTCAGTGGTTTCTGATGTTCCACTTAGTATTTTGTCTGTTTTTCGCACTCAATGAAACTTAATACTTGCCCACGTTCCTCTTCAAAATCTTTCATATTTTATGTGTTTACCTGAATCGGTCTCATCGCGACGACAAGCGTCGCCGGCTGAAATTAAGTCCGTCCATATCCAAGCAAAATCTTCTTTATTTTTCTATCTTCCGCCGCGATGCTGGGAACAAGGTTTTCGGTGATGCGCAGTTATTTGAAGGACACCGATCAAACCCAAGCCGCAACGGTCGAAAATCACACTGCTCTTGTGGGATAGCGTGGTGAAAATCTCTGCCGTCGAGAAGAATCGACTTAACGCAAGCAGAGGACGGAGATTAGGACGTTTTCTGATACGAACGCGGAATCAAGCGAATAGTATGAAGAACAGCTTTGCAACAAGAACGACATGCAGTCCCCAAACTGATGACAACACGGTCCCGCGATGCTGAAGGTGCTGTGAGGAACGTCTGTCTATCGAACACGTGGATGGCCCCGCATTCGCCTCACCGGATGGCACAGCTATCCGGTGAAGGTAAAAGATTCAAGGTAATCCTGCCCAATACCCCGCCTGCACGTGTCCAAGGCTGAAACTCAAATCCATGATCTCAGGGGATACATGTTACCTATCGTCATCGGTTTGTGGAACTACTTTTGAGTCGTTCGCCAACCTGCATCTAAGATCATAACATGAACTAGAGTGTGGGCTTGGAAACATTTTTCGAAGAATATTCGACGACGTCAAAATGTAGCTGGTTTAGTTGACCTATCTGGACACTATCCGGACGATACGGGGTCACTTGACCTAAACATGCTGAGCTTGATTAAACATAAACTAGCGTTCGTTTTGTTCATTTAGCGATGATTTCGATGATACTTTACCAACCTGACGCAGCTCGTAGTCTTTATCCATACTAGCAATGATTTATCTACATATCTCAAATTCTGTGCAGAAGACAAATGAATGTAGCCTTACAATCCTAACCACCATCTTGCAAACGATGCCACCTTATTTCGATACTGGCCACGACTACGATCGAAGGGAGAAGGATAGTGTCGACGAGCAACATTCACCTGGATAGCCCGGCGAACGGTTATGACGAACGGGTCCTAGATGGTGAAAAGGTAGAAGTTCCAAGGTAGACCACAATTAAGAAATTGGGACACTTGAGAAACTTGACATTAGCGGTAAGTGTACTTCGATAACAGCTATCGAAATGATGGAACATATATATATCCAAGTGTCGAGTTGCGCATGAGGCAAAGTTAGGGTTGTTGGTTCGATTGTCGAGCAACGCGTGCGGAGTCGTGTCGTGCGTGTTGGGTTCATATCATTATCACACAGCCACCTCTCGCATCGTTGCACACTCACATCTCTGTTACAGGTGACTGACCGGAGAGAGACGACTTCGCCGGTTGGTTCATCGTGATCAGATGATGGAAAATCGAGCCATGTGTTGCTTTTTGTCTCACATCTCTCACTTGTACTCTCATATGTCGTCACGGCTTATGTACATTGGCGTACAGATGACTGACGGCAAGACGCGACGCTGATGGAGTGTCATTTGGCGGAGCCGACGCACGCCGAGGCCAAGACGTAGTTCGTTGGAGCCTCCTCCCTCCTTCGTGCTCAGCTCCATCGGCAGACCTCGGCGGTCGTGCCGTCAGTAGGCACTGTCGCTGCATTTGCTACCTGCACGCGTCCAACGTCGTGTTTGACTGTATTGTTGCGTTCGTAGCGCCATGTCATGCCCTGGTCCAAGTTTCAGGACATTCTGGCACTATTGCTACCCACGAAGCGTCTACGCTAACGCGTAGACGATCCGTGGGTTTAGGCAGCCATAACTCCTCACAACAAAGTTTCTAGCTGATTCTCACTACACGACTGTGTTCACAACGTTCATATTATGCTATGGTCCATTTTTTAGGCAAAACGGACGACGCCCGGGTTTGGGCCGTCTGCCGTCTGGCAGGGCTCACCGAGAAAATTTGCTTGCCTGAAAATAGAGCTATTTTCTTGGAGGGGTCTCCCATTGTATCTCATTCTTCACTCCTAATCAGTTACTTCCAGGTTTCAGTTGCTTTTTGGCTCTAACACTGGCGCGTGTGTTTCTAACTAACAAACCCAGAGCACCCAGACGTAGACTCAAGAGCGGCAAACTGAGGGGGCAGCAGAATAAACAACGAGTGTTGAAGCCCGCACGCTACATGAATAGCGCTGCTGCCCTAACCTGCTGCCTAGGTTTTCCAGCTTGGTATTAGAGCCAGAGCGTAGCAACAGTAGCAAAAGACCGGCGGACAGGTGCCAGACAACGCCGGCAGACCCCCAAATGTACCAGTGCAGGGGAAATGCCACCGGATGTTTTCCGGCAGCATTGACCTGCTTGGTGGCGGCGTCAAAATTTTCCCCACGGCCACTAGGCCAGGGGAAATGCTGCCGGATTTTTTCAGCAGCACTGACCCCCACGCGTGACGCGAAGAGGTGAGCGGCCAGCGACGACACGCATCATGACGATAACGCACGTCGACCAGATGTGACCTTGCTACAAGCAGCAACAACAATAGCAGCTTGCAGCAGTAGCAAGCAGTGGCAGCAGCAGCCAGCAGTAGTTATGCTTAGCAGCAACAACCATCAGCAACAGCAGCTTGCGGCAGCTTGTAGCAGTAGTAGCCCATAGCAGCTTACAACAACAGTAGTGTGGAGCAATAGCAAGCAGCTGCAGGAGCCGGCTGCAACAACAGTAGTAGTGAGCAACAGCCAGCAGCAGCCTGAAGTAGCCAGTAGTAGCAGTTGTAGCAACAGCCAACAGTAGTAGTAGTTGTAGCTCACAACAGCTACATCTACAGCTGCTCGTAGCCCGCGACCCGCAACAAATAGCGAGCTGCAAGCAGCGAGCTTGCTACTCGCAGCCCCAACCAAGTAGCGGGCAACGAGTAGCGAGCTCGCAGCTCGCTGCTCGCGGCTCGCTGCTTGCTATGACGATCAAGCAAAGAAAAACAAGGAAGAAAAACCCCCTACCCCACGAGTGACTCTGCAACTGCTGCTGCAGCTACCACGACCGCTGTAGTAGCCACAACAGTCGCAGCAGCATGAAATAGCTCAGTAGCAGCAGTAGCAGTAGTTGTTGTAGTAGTAACCGTAGCAGCAGTAGCAGTAGCAATAGCAAGAAGAAAATCAGCAACAACAGCAGCAACAACAGTAGTGGCACCAAAAGTAGCAACAGCAACAGCAGTAGTAGCAACAGCTGTTGTAGCAATAGTAGCAGCCATCCTGCAGCTAACACAACTACGGCTTCAATAACAGCCACTACTAACGTCAGCAATTTTTCAGCTAACATCATTGCTGACATCACTACTGATTTCACCAACAACAAAAGGAAACAAGAAAAGGGGGAGCAATTCAATAGACAATGCAGTAGCAGCTACTAAAGTCAACCATCCCAGGCTGACATCACTACTGACGTCACTACTGACATCAGTAGCACAAAGAGAGAGAAAAAAAACAAATAAGCAAAAGGGTCGAACATGGATGGCCAACAAACACTATGGCCACTAGCCCCAGTGGTGAGGGGTCCTCCTCTGTTCGGGTGACCCCCAGCCCCCCTTTCTTGTAACAGCTGCAGTAGCAGCAGGAGCAGCAATAGCAACAGCAGCAGCAACATCATAGCAGCCGTAGCAGCAACAGCGGCAACAGCAGTAGCAGGAGCAGCAACAACAGCAGCAACAACAGTAGCAATACCAACACCCTGCACGCTCTTTCGTCTTTCATTCTGACTCGACAGATTCACTCACCGCTTTGCGCCTGCAGCTCAAAATACTGACACAGCAGCTAGCGCCTCTATAGTTGCCGCCACCGCCGCCGCTGCAGGAGTCACAACAGTAGCATCAGCAACCTCCGCCACAATAGCAGTAGCCGCAGCCGCAACAGTAGCATCAGCATCTGCCGCTTTAGTAGTAGCAGCCGCCGCCATAGCAGCCACACTAACGTCAGAAAGCAACGTTTGTTCCACCGGGATATGCAAGCCCTACAGTCTCCTATGCCACGCAATACTTAGCGCAACAACACACCCAGAGCGAACACTAGACTGTGAGATCAGTCCTAGGCCCCACTTTGGTTGCCGGCCACGGGCCAAAGGACTTCGAAATCCGCCTGTCGTCGCTTCAGGCTGGCGACCAGTTCGGGAGCTGGGAACTCAGCTTCCAGATCTGGGCGCAGGATGAGGGTCTTTGGCCTTACTATGTCCGGCCCTTCGACTCCACCCAGGCCGACCAGGTCTATGACACCAGTCGCGCCGTGCGTGCCCTTGTCCCCGTGGCTCCTCCAGCCACACGCCTCGCCCATGAGCCCTTCTTCGGCAACCTCACCACTGGCGCCCTCCCTGACACGGTAGTAGCCTGGCACGTACTCACGCCCCCTCATTGCCTGTCCAATGGCGCTAAGACCAGCCGCCTGCTCCGTGAGTTCAACTCCCTCCGCATGAGGGAGACTGAGACAGTCACCTCCTATTGGCAGCACATAGAGGACCTTCTACGCCGCCTCGGAGACGCCGCACCACCCCCTCTTTCTACGCTTTTGACCATCATGCGCGACACCACCGACCCCTTCTCGGACGTCTTTGTTCACTACTCCCAGGACGTCCTCGCCGCAATGGCTGCCCATGATACCATCATGCCCTGGACGTACAAGCTCTTCCTCGTTAGGAGTCACACAACCATCGCACGGAGTCCCTCTCCTCTCCTGCCGTTGCCTCTCCTGTCGTCGCCTCAGTGGCTGTCGCTGCCCTTGTAGCAACAGCATCTTCCGGTGTCCCCTCGTCTGGCAAGAAGAAGAAGAAAGGCAAGAAGGGCAAAGGGCCTCAGCAACAGACTAGCGGATCAGGCAGTTCCAACCTCGTCTGCAACGACTGTGGCCAGTCAGGACACGAGTGGTATTCGTGTCCATTCCCGACTGACGTGGCTCGCGTCATCGCCACCATGCATCGCCAGCGGGAGCGCCGCCTTGCTACTAGTACCGTGACTGTCGCTGCTCCTCCCGCACCTTCGCCACTCGCGATGGCCCATTGCAGCCTCCTCCGTAGCCATCCACACTCGCTTCTCCATCCTCGGTGCCTTCCTTTCTATCCTTGGACTCGGGTGCTATCACGCCACAGTTGGTCTACTCCATCGAACCCTCCGCCTGCGAGCGTCGGCTGGAGTAATTCATCCCATTCCAGCTCGTCCTTCCTCGCCCTCCTCTCCAGGGAAGTGCGAGTTGCGTAGTTTCTAGTTCCTCCCCACCCTCCATGACAGATTCGATGCAAAGATCATGTCTTGTATCTCTGTCCGTGCCTTGTCCTCCTGCTCCTCTTCGTGACGATGTCGCCTGGCTAGATGATTGGCATTCCCGGTTTGCACCTCCGTCCACTTTGTCAACATCGCTTGCCCATTGCCATGTGACTATTAGTGACCAGACCACACCGGTCCAGAATCCTTCAGAGACCTGGATCATTGACTCCGGGGCCACGCATCACATGACGGCCTCGCGCGAGGCTTTCAGTGTTCTCGGTTCCATCACCCATGTCACAGGGGTTCGGACAGGCTCTGGTCAGGTATTACCCGTTCGTGTTGTCGGCGTCATTCATTTCCGTGGTCCAGCTGGTGATGTCTTCTTGACTGATGTTCTCTTCATCCCTGGCCTTGAGCTTAGCCTCCTGTCTATCATTTCCCTTGATCACATGAGGATGGAAGTTCTGCATTCGTGTGGTATGGGCACTGTGTCGTCCGGTCGTATCGTTTTGCATGCCACCGTCCATGGCAACTTGTAGCACGTACCGCGCCTGTCTGCTTGTACCTTTGTCTCCTCCTCGTCGACAGATACTTACCACGTGTTTGTTACTAGCACCTTGTCTCTGCAGCACATGCGTCTCTTGCATCTCCACCTCTATCACGTCCACTATGCCGCTTTTGAAAGCATGCTTCGTACACAGCCAGCCACGGGCCTTGAATCAGCCTCCTTTTCTCTGTCGTGTCCCACCGAGTGCATTGATTGTGCTCAATGCCAGATGCACCATTCCACCTACTCCCTCTCTGCCTCTTGAGCATCCACCCCGCTCAACCTGGTTCACTCTGTGCTCATGGGTCCCCTCCCAACAGAGTCAGTCGGCGAGCATAATCATCACGTCCTGACCCTTACGGATGATTATTCTTGCTATCGCTGGGTCTTCTTCCTTCAATAGAAGAGCGATGTCGCTTCGATCATTTGGGTCTGGCTTGTCCGCACTGAACGCGAGTGTGGTCCTCCTCTCCACCGCTTCCATTCTGATTGCGGGGGTGAGTTTCTAGGGGAGACCACGCTCTTCCTGGCCTCCCGCGGTGTCCATCATGAGACGTCGATGCCTTACACGCCAGCCCAAAACGACGTATGTGAGCGATGGAACCGCACCATGGGCGACGCCGTCCGCACCATGCGGGTCGAATCCGGCATCTCTGACATCTTCTACTTCGAGGCCATGACCTACATGACGTGGGTTTGGAACCGGATTCCCACGGATCCATTCCTCGTCAGTCCACCCCATACCAGCACTGGTGTGGAGAACTTGCCGACTTGCATCCGGCCCGTGTCTGGGGCTGCGTAGCCATGGTGTGGTTGCCCGCCTCGCACCAGGGTGGCAAGCTTGATCCTCGCAGTCATCCGTGCACCTTCCTTGGCGTCTCGCGTCAGTTGAAGGCATGGCGCTTCTGGGATCCCACCTGACAATACATTGTCGAGTCTCGCGATGTCCTCTTCTTTGAGGACATGGTTCCTTGCGACCTCGTTCGCTCCAACGCGTCGATGTTCCTCCCGTCGTGTGGGGGAGTGGTGGGTCCATCCTCCGTCCAGCTGCATCCGGACGTTCCATCGTCTATGCCTGTGGGATCGTCTTCACCAGCTGTCCCATCACTCTCCGACAGACCCTTAGAGCCAGCTGCCCTGTCCGTGTCTGCCAGCCCCTCAGAGCCGGCTACCCTATCCGTGTCCACCAGCCCCTCAAGGCCGACTGTCCCGTCTGTGTCTACCATCCCCTCACGGCCGGCTGCCCCGTCCGTGTCCGCCAGCCCCTCAAAGCCGACTGCCCCATCCGTGTCCGCCAGCCCCTCAGGGCCGGCTGCCCCATCTATTTGTGCTAGCCCATCGGGGCCGGCTACCCCATATGTGTCCGACAATCCCTCAAGGCTGGCGGCCTCATCCATGCCCGCAAGCCCCTTGGGGCAAGCTATCCTATCCGTGTCCGCAAGTCCCTCAGGGCCGGCTACCCCATCTACGTCTGACGACCCCTCAAGGCTGGCTGCTCCATCCGTGTCGGATAGCCCCTCAGGGCCAGCTGCCCCATCCACGTCCGACAGCCCCTCAGGGCCGGCCGCTCCATCCGTGTCTGCTAGCCCCTTAGGGCCGGCTGCCCCATCCGTATCGACGCGCTACACACGTGGTCCGGGCGGGAGCCTCAGACCCAGGCCGACATTGAGCACTCAGGCCACCTCCTCACGTCCTCTCACTCCACGACCTCCTTTCATCCCACGAGGCTCCTTTCCTCATGTCAGATCCACTTCCTCGATCGTGAGTGGGGACCCCGGCACCAAGGCACTCAACTTGACCACACTGTCAGTCATTGTCGATCTACATCTAGGGTCAGCTCTAGACTATGCCTTGCTCCATGAGGAGTACCAGTATGCTGTTGCGGCCACAGTCACGCGGATGCCACAAGGGGCACGGGACGCACACGCCCTCACTGTCCACCCTACGGTGCGACCAGAGGACCCAGCCACCCTATGTGAGGCTCCGATATCTCCCGAGGCCGCTCACTAGGAGGCTACATGCGCCGGCAAGCTTGCCACCATTCGGCAACATTACGTCTATGAGCTCGTCGACCTCCTCCCAGCCGTAAGGCCATCGGCGCCAAGTGGGTTCTTCGGTGAAAGTGGAAGCCAGACGGGTCCATGGACAAGTACAAGGCTCGTCCTACAGCCAAGGGGTTAGCTCAGGTCCCAAGGATCGAATATGACCAGATCTTTATCCTGGTCGGTCGGTTGTTCAGCTTGGTTTCCCAGCACTGGTGGGAATTGCATCACATGTATGTGAGCAACGCCTCCCTCCATGGCTCACTGGAGGGTAAGGAGCTCTACATGGTGCAGCCTCCAGGCTTCTACGACGTCTCCGGCAAGGTCTGGAAGCTGCGGAAGGCCATCTATGGCTTGAAGCAGTCACCGCGCTGCTGGAACCAGGAGATCAATTGTACCCTTCTTTGCGGCGGCCTCCTTCACAGCTCTGTCGACCCCGCGCTATTCATGAGTCCGCGAGGTCTGACTCTCATAGTTGTCCTGGTCTATGTCGACGATCTGCTCACCGCATCTCCAGATGCTGCTGCCATCCAGTGGGTCAAGGCCCTGCTGCACACTGCCTACCAGATGAAGGAACTCAGGCTAGCATGAGTCTTTCTGGGCATGGAGCTTGAGCATGATCACTTTGTTGGCATCCTGTAGGTCCATCAGGCCGCCTACATCTAGACCCTGTCCGGGCGCTTCGTTGAGGACCTGCCCCTCATGCTGAAGGTATCCTCACCCATGTCGCCTTATGGTCAGGCGACGCTCACGAGTTCTGATCTAGCTATGGTGGGGTAGCCAGCAGACGTGACCACACTTTTGTGCGTCATCGGGTCATTGATATTCCTGGCGACGACGACGCGTCCAGACATTGCGTTCGCCGTCAACCTCCTCACATTGCTCTCTTGGGAGCCACGTCACCTCCACTTTGAGGCTGCGATCCGAGTGTTGCGCTTTGTCGTGTCTACCCCACAGCGAGGCCTTATGTTTTGTTGGAAGCCGTCTATTGTGGCGACGGGATACACCAATAGTGATTGGACCGGCAGTCCGGACGGTAAGAGTCGTAATGGCTGGATATTCCTTGTTGGCGGAACAGTTGTATCCTGGAGCAGCGGCAAACAATGCTGCATTGCACGCAACACTGTTGAGGCTGAGTATGTGGCCCTTGGTGCTAGTGTGTATGAGAGCATGTGGTTGCGCCGCCTGTTGTCCGAGTTGCGTCATTCAGTCTCGTCCATCACGTTGCACTGTGACAATGAGAGTGCTATGGCCATTGCTGACAATGACGACGTGTACCATACTCACACAAAGCACATCAATGTCGAATATCACTATGTGTGTTCCTTGTTGCATGACGACAGTATCAACATTGTGTGGGTTGAGATAGCATGGCAGTTGGTTGATTTTGTGACCAAGGAACTGAAACGTGACTTCAATGAAGGCTGTGCGTGTAGTTGGTGTGCGTCCGTGAGGATCTCTCTCTCCCTGTCCTCTTGGTCTCTGTGCTCACTGCCTGTCCATGTGCACTACGCCTGTGAGTCATGGGGAAGTGTTGGTTTTTGTCTCACATCTCTCACTTGTACTCTGTTGTGTCCTCCCTGCTTGTGTACATCGGCGTGCAGATGACTGACGGTGAGATGCGACGCTGATGGAGTGTCATCCGGTGGAGCCGACGCACGCCAAGGCCTACACGCAGTTCGCTAGAGCCTCCTCCCTCCTTTGTGCTCAGCTCCATCGACAAACGTCCTCGATGGTCGTGCTGCTAGTAGGCACTGTTGCTACTTATGCTGCCTGCACGCGTCTAGCGTCGTGTTTGACTACACTGTTGCGTTCGCACCGCCATGTCATGCCATGGGTCCAAGTTTCATGATTTTCTGGCATTGTTGCTACCAGGGGTTAGCGTAGACGCTACCTGGGTTTAGGAAGCCATAACTCCTCACTACTGTTTTTCTAGCTGATTCTGACCGCACGACTGCGCTCACAACGTGCGTATTTTGGTATGGTCCAGTTTTCAGGCAAAACGGACGGCGTCCGGGTTTGGGTCGTCGGCCGTCTGGCAGGGCTCATAGAGAAAACTTGCCTGCCTGAAAGTAGAGCTATTTTCTGATTGGTTGGTGAACTGAGTAACAAGAGCTACAGAGCTAAGGGAGGCTATTTCTTGGAGGGGTCTCCTATTGTATCTCATTCTTCACTCCTAATCACTTACTTCCAGTTTTCAGCTGCTTTCTGGCGCTTAAACTGGCGCATGCGTTTCTGAGTCACAAACCCAGAGCACCCAGACTTAGACTCTAGAGCGGCAGACTGAGGGGGCAGCAGACAAAGCAACGAGCGTGGAATCCCGTACGCGGCATCAACAACGCTGTTGCCCCAACCTGCTGCCTAGGTTTTCCAGCTCCATGGGGCGGCTCAATCAGAGCTTGCCACCCTCACGTGCATTTCTCACATTCATTCATGCACAATTGGTCATGAGCATAACCAGGTTGTTACTCGCTACTCTCGATCTGTTTTTTCTCTAACATCTCCACACTAAGCTATGGCGCATTGCCCACACTTGCATGCCAAGTGTCATGCTCTTGCCTCTCACTACTCACTAGTCTAGGCTAGCCATTGGTATCAGAGCAGGTGCGTGAGAGACGGACGATGGATCGACCCGTCGTCCGCAGATCCTCGGCCTTTTGCACGTCGGCCTCTCTTGGCGTCACTCACCCACCTCGCTGCCGTTTGTGGCCCTTAGGGGAGAGATCTTTCTCCCGCTCTCCCCAACACCTCTCTCTCCCCTCTACACCCATCTCCTCTTCGTCGGCCAAGGGCAAAGGACGTAGCCCCTCGGCAACGATCTACCTTGTGGCGGAAGTTACGTTTGAGAAGGGGAGGGGGGGGCATTCTCTCATCTACCGCCCTCTCGCTCAGTACCGTCCACCCCTCCGGTGTGACCGGCACAGTAGGCCGGACTCTCCCGCCTCAGTGCCTCTCTCAGCGGACTATGTCTGGTGGCCTTAGCATAGGGCCGCACCATAGCGGAGGGGCACCGCAGCATCGCCCACAGCAGTAGTCGCAGCACCGCCCATGCCACATTATCCTCCGTAGCCCCACGAGCAACGTGACGGCAGTAGCAAGGGACGTGACGTGTAGTTGTAGTGTCCCCTCTCTTGGCGCATGTCTGACAGCCTTGTAGCAGTTTCTGCACCACCGTCTCGGTGGTGACCGTCGCCACGCTAGCGCACTGAAGGCTACCAACACCGCTCCTCTTGGTGGTCACTCCTGGGAGAGCTCGGCGCGGCAACGCCACATACGTCGTGACGCCGCTTCCACTGAGAAAAGATCTGCCTCTCCATCACATCCAACACAGTCCTCCATTCCGGTAACCACTCCTCTTTAACATTCTCCTTGGGGGGTCGAGCAACCACACGTTAGCACTGGGATGGATGCCGCCGCTACTCACGTGTCCTCTGTCCTAGGTCACGACATTGTTAACGTGACAACCAGGATCACGCGCACGGCATCTGCGGTGATAGACGTTGCAGAAGCAACCGCCACCACACTTGCTGCCGCTGCCCGACCTCTTCTCGCACCTCTGCCTCGACCTCGACAGGACGTGTCGCCGAGTCATACATTGAAGCTACGATTGTCGCTGGTCCGGTGGCTGCCGCAACTACTAATATCTTTACACAGGTTGTTGTAGCCGCCTCAGCTGTTTCCTCTGCGACTGTCTCTACTACGTCTACCGTGTCTACGGCTAGTTCTTCCATTCGTACCTCCACCTCTGGTGCTGTTACAACTGCCTCATCTTCTTTATCGGCCATCAACAACATCATCACAGTGGCCATCTCCATCGTTGCAGCCTTCACCACCCTTAGGGCGGTCCTCACCACCGGTGCGCTTGCTTTGGTGATTCCTGTCTTGTCCACTGTCTTTGTTGTCTCTGCTGTAGTATCTGCTGCCGTTCCACCACTCCTTGCCTTCTTGCACACACCCCCATCTCCTTCTGCCTTGTGAGGGCCCTCAACTGTTGCTCTGCCCCCTTGCTTGCTTGTTTCTCTTGTGGGGTCTTTTCTGCTTGTCTGACTGGGGTCGGGCTTTCCTATAGCAGACATCCCTCGTGCCTTGGGCACGTCTAGTTTTCCCACGCCCACTGGTGTAGGAGAAACTCTGCCGAAATCTGTCCGGCAGGACCTCATCGCCGTCACCATGACGAGTGACGA
>SZWC01002107.1:66687-77066 GCA_023375785.1 Penium margaritaceum | reverse complement strand
GGGGTCTTTTCTGCTTGTCTGACTGGGGTCGGGCTTTCCTATAGCAGACATCCCTCGTGCCTTGGGCACGTCTAGTTTTCCCACGCCCACTGGTGTAGGAGAAACTCTGCCGAAATCTGTCCGGCAGGACCTCATCGCCGTCACCATGACGAGTGACGACGAGTCAGTCATAGCTGACTTGTAGTGCCAGCTAAGCCTCGCTCGCGAGGCTTAGCGCGAGGCTGAGGACCGCCTCAAGCTTGCCGATGATAGCCACACCACTTTTGCTGATGAGGTTGCGGCTATTGTGCTTAAGCGCCTCCCTGTTGCGTCAGTATCAACCGTTGTTGCAAGCACTAGCACCACTAGTGTTGCTTCCTCTACACCCGCTCCTTCTAGCACCGCTGCTGTGAACACTACTGTCATGCCTTCTGTTGTCGACCCCACTCTTGTCGTGCACCGGCATGATTTCTTCTCGTATGCACTGGTCTCGCTTTCTCCTCTTGGGAAACCCGCTTGAGCGCCTGGGCTCACGGGGAGTGTCTGTGGCAATAGTACTTCCCAGCCATCGCTCCTTTCACGCCTGTTGCTGCTGAGTCCGCCCACGCGTCTTCACCCTCATTGCTGCTGCGCTGGAAACCCTTGTCGATGATGTCGGCACCTACAATGCCGATCCCGCTGTACAGCGTCTAGCTGACCCCGTCGGTGCCTACACCATGCTTCGTCGTCGTACCACCGTCACTGGTCAGGCAGCCGAGAGTGCACTTATTGTAGAGTTCAACATGCTCTTAATGCGTGCTGACGGGTCGGCTGATGCCTCATGGGCACGGGGGCTCAAAATCCTTCGTGAGCTTGGCGAGGCCGTGCCAGGCCAGTTGGCGGCTGTGCACACCATGGTCAACGGGTTGATCCTCGAGCTATTGGACCTCCTTCGCGACGTCAAATATGATGATCTGCAACGTCTTGCTCATCAGCCTGTTTTCCCTAAGTTCCCGCCGGGCGTTGGCGCTCTTTGGGACTTCGTTGTTGAGAGGCTCGCCGCCTGGTGGACCAACTCCAGAACAAACACCTTCATTGCACTGCAGTTGCCGGGGTTGCTATCGTCACCACTGCTTCCTCCTCTATGTCCTCCTCAGTTGCCGCCTCCTCCTCCACATCCTCATCTTCTTCGACCTCTATGGCCACCTTCCTCGCCTCCCAGAGTCGTGGACGTAGTCCTGGTCATGGGAGGGGTAGGGGGAAGGGCAAAGATACTGCACCGTACCGTGTCCTTGGCGAGGTTGTGTGTTGGAACTGTGGTTCCTTTGGGTATTTTGCTTGAACACGCCCTGCGCCCCCTGACGATCTTTGCCTGGCACGCACCATGCGTGCATACTGGGAACGCACTAGCGGCTTGTCTGCTTCCTCCACCGCCAGCTCGAGCTCCACCTCCTCCTCTCGTTCCGCCAACTCCACCTTAGCACAGGTCTACTCCACCACTGGCGTCTCCATAGCTCCACCCCCTGTTCCATACCCGTGGGGCTGGCCACCGCCCTACGGAGTGCCCATCTATGCCAGGCCATTTTCCTCGGCATACATCCCTCCTCCGTGGTTCACACCTCCCTCGGGCTGGTCTCCTCTGTCGTCTACACCATTCGTCGATGGCGAGCGCCAGCTGGAGCAGTCTCTTTTCCAGCGTCTCCACCTTTGCGATCACGTTTGCGAGGAGGTGAGAGTGTGTCTTCATTGGCCAGAGGTCTACCTTGTCATGCTATTCTTCGTGGGGATGCCCCCGGTCACGTTCTCGGGTTCCTGTCCGCGTCTGTTTCGTGGGTTGAGCACTAGAAGTCTGTTGTCCTTCCTCGTTGCCTGTTTTTCTATGACTCGGCTTTGCCCTCTGTCGGCACTGTTGCCACCTGTGGCGTCCTTCCCGGTGTTTGTGTCTCCGGTGACTTCTGGGTCCTAGACTCTGGGGCCACCCACCACATGACCTCTGTTTGCTCCACGTTTGTCTTGTTGGGTCCCGCTGGTTCCATCCGTTTTGTTTGTACTGGTTCGGGTCAGCTGCTGCCCGTCCAGGGTGTTGGCTTCTGCTTTGTTGGTCCCTGTGGTGTACTGTTTCTGCCCAATGTATTGTACGTGCCTTCGTTGGAGCTCAACTTGTTGTTGGTGCCCTCCCTTGACAATCAGGGCATGGATTTCTCAGCCATTCAGGATGTTGGCATTGTCTGCATTTGTTCCTCTGGTCGCATCATTCTATGGGATATTAAGTGTGAAAAACTCTATCGAGTGTCTCTCATTTCTCTCACTCCCCCCTCTATTGGCTCATCTCTTGCTCACGTTGTCCCATCCCTCTCTCGCTGACATCTAGCTCTTGCATTGCCATCTTGGCCATGTGCACATTGATGCCGTCACTGGCATGATCCGTCTCCAACCTGCTATTGGGCTGTCCCCGTCCACCTTTCCCTCGCCCTGTCCCTCAGATTGTCTAAATTGTGCCCAAGGAAAAATGCATCGTTCTCCATTTTCATCCTCGGTCCTCCCATCCCCTTGATCGTGTTCACGCTGATGTCATGGATCCTCTCCCACACGACTTTGTTAGGGGTGTTGGGCGTTATGTTCTGTGTCTCACTGATGATTTCTCCCACTTTTGTTGGGTCTTCCCTCTTTGACAGAAGAACGACGTCCCTGCTATCATTGTGTCCTGGCTCCAGCAGGCTACAAGGTCTTGTCAGTGCTCCCTACGTGTCTTCCGCAGTGACCACGGCAGTTTGTTCCTTGGTCCCACCGCCTGGTTACTTGATTCTCAAGGGGTGTGTTTGGAGATCTCGACTCCCTATACACCCCAGCAAAAAAGAGTCTCTGAGCGTTGGAAGCGGACTCTTTTCGATGGCATCCGTACCCTTATGTTTGAGTCCGGTTTCCTTCCTCTATTCGCCTTTGAGGCCATGAATTACATGACCTGGGTTTGGAATCGTGTCCTGCACGGGCCTCTTCCCTGCACAGTCACACCATTTGAGCGTTGGTACGGGACCCGTGCTGATCTCTGGCTTGCTTGTGTCTGGGATAGCATTGCATTCGTCTGGCTCCCTAAGGACCTTCGTGACGGCAAAATCTCCTGACGTGGGTGTTTCTGTCCTTTCTTGGACGTGTCTGCCCATTCCAAAGCCTAGCGCTTCTGGGACTAGGAGCGCCAGCGCATTGTTGAGTCACGCGATGCCCTTTTCTTTGAGTCTGCATTTCTCGTGACCTATGTCGTCACTTGTTGGCTGCCTTCTTGTTGCTGCTCTCTCGGTTGCGAGGAGAAGTCGGGCCTATAGTTCCCGCTGTCCATGCAGTCCTTGTTGCTGTCCCTTCTTTGTAGTCTCCACCCTCTGAGTGGCCTTCGTCGTATGGCACTGTGACTCCTTCTCCTTCTCCGTCTGTGTCGTCGAGCTCGCCTGGAGCGTCTCCTATTGTATCCTCTCCATTCCTGTTTCTCCTACACACTCCTCAGCGGCTCCGTCCAGTCCACTTACCCCTATGGTACCCAGTCGTTCCACCCCTGCTTCGCCGTCGCTTGGTGACCCTCCTGGTCCTGCTCCCATCGAACCCTTTGTTTATGGCAGACGTCTCCAAGCACTCACCACTCACTCCTCCAGTGCTGCAGCCCCATCCGTCCGTCCTGTCCACTCCCACCCAGAGCAGCTTGTGAGGCTGCCGACTGGCGTGGACGTCTTGGGCCTGGCCATAGGGGTCATCCATCCCAGCTCTACCCTTCTCATGTTTGAGCAGGAGCGCACTCTCAAAGCCGCCATCCATAGCAGCATTGCGGAATGTAACTTGAGTTGCTACTGCTGCACCCTCGTCATTTGGCGCGACTTTTGACTGTCAGACATGCACTGCGTCCGACTCCCAGTAGTGGAAGGCTGCCATCTGGGAGCTTCGAGCTGTTGATGACCACGTCGTCTACGAGCTGGCCGATCTCCTGCTCGGTCGCAAAGCCATCGATGCACGATGGGTCTTTAGGCACAAGTACAAGCCCGATGGCGAGCTTGACAAGTATAAGGCACGTCTCACCGCCAAGGGGTTTCTTCAAGTCTCTGGCGTTGAATTTGATGAGACTTTTGCCCCCATTGGATGCTATAGCATTACTCGCGCCTTTCTGAGTCTTGTCGCTCACCATGACTGGGAGCTCGAGCAGATGGATGTAAACGCCGCCTTTCTACACGGTCAGCTGGATGAGGAGATTTACATGGTGCAACCTCCATGGTTCTCAGATGGCACCAACAGGATGTGGAGACTGCGTAAGGCTCTCTATGGCCTGAAGCAGTCACCACGGTGTTGGAACCAGGAGATCACCTCTACCTTAGGGAAGGGTGGATACCGTCGTAGCACAGTGGATCCTTCTCACTTTTTCACTCCCAACTCTGCGCCGTTTGTTGTTGTCCTCGTCTATGTGGACGTCGTGCTCATTGCGTCACCAAGTCAAGAGGTAGTGTCGACTGTGAAGTCCCTGCTTTAGTCCACATAGAAGATGAAAGACTTAGATCCAGCTCGAGTTTTTCTCAGCAGGAACTTGAGCGTGATTGTGCTCTCCGTATTCTTCACGTCCACCAGGTTGCATATGTCAGGAGCCTTGGGGAGCGCTTTGCCTCGCTCCTTGAGTCTGTGCTCTCAGCATCCACGCTGATGACGTCCGTCGGGGAGAGGTTGTTGAAAACACTGGATGTGTCCAAGCTGGGGGAGCCAGTGGATGTGACTGACTACTTGTACGTCATACGGCCTTTGATGTACCTGGCCACTACCACAGGAGTAGACTTCTCCTTCACTGTGAACTTCCTTGCACAATTCTCTCAATGTCCATGGGTCCGAAACATGGAGGCCGTGCTGCATGTTGTCAGATATACGTTCTCCACTGCACGAGTCGGTCTTTGTTATCAGGCGCAACCGTCAGTGGTTGTTGATGGTAACACAGAAAGTGACTGGGTGCATGGCACGGATGCATGTAGCCGCATTGGCTATGTCTTTCTCATCAGCAGAATGGCCGTCTCCTGAAAAAGTGGTAAACATGGTTACGTCGCACAGAGCTCCAATGAGGCGGAATATGTCACCCTTGGTGCAGGCACTTGTGAAAGCGTTTGGTTGTGTCGGCTGCTTTAGCACTTGCGAGTGTCCATTCGATGCATCACCTTGTGCTGTGAAAATCAAAGCATGAAAGCTATTGCTGAGCACGATGGCATGCGTCACACTCGCACGAAGCACATCAATGTGGAACATCATTTTGTTTTTGAGCGTGTGTTTGCAGGTGATGTCAAGATTGTGTGGGTTGACACACGACACCAATGAGATTAACTCCTCAAGAAGTCACTTAGCCATAATGTCTTAAAGGCAGCAGTGCACGTTGTTGGGTTGCTGTCCTCGTGATGCTCCTGGTTGAGCTGTCATGCCAGTGCTTGTGTACAGTCTTGTGTTGTGTCACTTCTTGTAACGTTCGCTTGTGACAGTGAGCGTTGTTCTTGTGCGTCGGCTGTGGGTCATGGGGGAGTGTTGGATTCATGTCATTATCACACGGTGACCTCTGGCCTCGTTGCACACTCACATCACTATTGCAGGTGACTAACCAGAGAGACGACTTCGCCGATTGGTTCATCGTGACCAGATGATGGGAAGATGAGCCATGGGGTGGCTCAATCAGAGCTCGCCAGCCTCACGTGCATTTCTCACATTCATTCATGCACAATTGGTCATGAGCATAGCTGGGTTTGCCCTCTAGCCAGAGAGATGCTTGGCCAGTGACCTACTTTATGCCAGTAAATTGTTCTGTGGGCAGGTGGAGTCAAATCGACCAGTTTCAAGGGTGGCGAGCGAGATCGAGCTCGCTGCTCGCTCGCTCGCTCCCTCCTGCTTGTAATAGCTCTGTGGCTTGTTACTCGCTACTCTCAATCCGTTTTTGGTCTAACCTCTCTGCACTAAGCTATAGCACATTGTCCACACTTTCGTGCCATGTGTCATGCTCTTACCTCTCCTTACTCAATAGTCTATGCTAGCTGCAGTGAGTGGTTGGATTCGAGAAGGTCCGCCAAGAAGTCGGGGGTCTTCGAGAATCGACGGTGAAGATGCGAGATGTATCTTTATAAATCCAGATTCGTCTCGGTGCGGCGAGAAGTGGACCGAAAGGTTGTGATACTTCTGTTGTAGATTCACGAGGGTGGTCGAAGTTGTTGGAAGGTTTGGGAAGATTCATTGAGGGAGGGGGCAGTTGGCCGGTTTGTCCTCAACCGTTCGAGTGAATATCGTGGTCTCACGACACGATGGGCTGTTTGTGTAATAACAGAAATGCCCTCTTGCAAAGATTAGGGACTCGTGTACGTCTGGTACGTAACACTCCCCCCCCTTTTAGCCGCGACGTCCTGGCGCGCGGACAGATGTGGCCCGGAGACAGTGGTAATAGCCGTCGATGAGGTGATTCACGTCTTGGAGGTTGTCGTAGGGTTCCCAGCTGTTATGCACGGCGTCGTAGCCATGCCACTTGATGAGATACTTTGACGTTTTGCCTTTTTGTCGATGGCCAAGGATGTCCTTGATGATGTACTCTGTGTCCTCGTCCACTTGAACGGGAGGCGGGAAGGTACATCCCTGTCCAAGAAGTTCTCTCCGGGGTCTCCGTAGTGCTTGAGTCTGCTGGCATGGAACACTGGATAAACTTGTATTGTGTTTGGGAGTTTGAGTCGCGCAACCACGGGGGTTTGTATGCGCTCGATTGCAAATGCTCCCAATCACCGGGGTTTGAGTTTCGAACAGTTGGCTCCATGGAGTTTGATATCTGCAGAGCTGAGAAGGACTCTATCACCAGCAGCGAATACGTCGTCGTTGCAATGTCGATCAACTGCTCGCTTCATCGCTCCTTGTGTCTTTGCGAGTGTCTGTCGTGTTTCCTTCCAAATGGTGGTTGTGAACCGAGGGGCGCCCGGCGTGACGGTCACACGCCGAGCCCTTGGGATAAACCTCCCACCCTCGAACCCTTGGCGTGTGGGCCAACCCTTGAGATGTCGTACGACCCTCTCCTCGCAGCAAGACCGCTGCTAGTGACCGAGGTTCCCGCCGTGCGACTCTCCCGGCGGCGTTTGCACCAAGGTGCGTTGCGGAAGACTTGTAGGATCAAATGGACGTGTGCGAGGCGATGCTTGGAACACAAGCAGAGTTGGGACAGGAATGAATCCTTTAGACTTGATGGATCAGTACAAGGCAATGTACAGAGTCTCTGGGTAAGATTGGCATGCCTAGAACAATCCCTAGGCTTCCTTATGTACCAGCCTCTATGAGCCAGCTGAAAGCTCCTCGGCACTCAAAAGCCTTCTACCGAGGCGTATTCATGCAAATAACAGATTCATCATGTAGTGCGCGCCACGAGATTTCCAACTCACCAAAGAACACCTCAATCCGTGAAGAAACGGCTAAGTTATGGCCGTTTGAGTGCTCCACGCGTGACGGCCGCTGGCAGCACCGCCAGCGGGGGTCACGGCCGCCCGAAGCGCCCTTGCTTGCGAATGCATCTCCAGCCGTCACCCCGAAGCAGCCATGGACCCCAATGAACCTTGCCTCATTGGCTAAGCGCCCATCCAGGGGTGCTTCGGCTGCAGTGGACGAGAAAGTCGCTCAGCCGTGCTCGGGGTCGAACCGGTACGTCTCCTGTTTTCTGGAGGTGCGTCTCCCACCTTTGCACGGCCGTATCTTTCTCGTCCCTACACCGAATGACCCGGTTCTTGGGTTGATTTTGCACGGTTTTTCATGTAAAATACGATGGGAGCATCAAAACATGCATCTGATCTCAGAATGATGACGTAATCACCGCCTCGACCGGCGGCTCCCATAACATCATCCCCCTCCCGAGGGCGCACCGCCCCGGTGCGCTCCTGGTACGCTCGGAGGACCGTGTTGACAGTACCGCCCTTGTAGAAATCGGCTTCGGGGATCCAGAAGTTGTGCTCAGGCCTATAGCCGAGCCATTGCACCAGGTATTGCCACCCGTGACCGCGCCGACGGTGCCCGAGAATCTTTCCCACCACATACTCCTCTTCACCCTCCACCAAGACCGATGGAGGAGGAGCCTGTCCCCGTTCCGTGAACTGTGCATCCGGCTCCTTGTACTCCTTGAGAAGAGAAGCGTGGAACACGGGATGGATCCCATAGTGGTCCGGCAGCTCCAACTCATAGCTCACAGCGGACCGCTTCTCCTTGACCGGAAAAGGGCCCACCCACCGAGGCTTGAGCTTGTCGCTGCCCACCCCCGCCAGCTGCAGGTTTTGCAAGCTCAACAACACCTGTTGTCCCACCGAGAACTCCTCGGCTGTCCGGTGCTTGTCCGCTTGCCGCTTCATCTGCTGCTGCACCTTGTGTAGCGCCTCGCGTACACCGCGCCACACCTCTGTGAAGTCACTTGTAAACTGCTGCACTGCGGGTAGGTATGATCCCGTTGCCATGTCTGAGGGACATGAAGGTTGCACCCCATACACTACCTCAAAGGGAGACCGCCCCGTAGAGGCATGCACCGCTGAGTTGTAGGCAAAATCAGCCACTGGGAGCTTGCATTCCCATCCCTCGCCATCCGGCTCCAAGATCCCCCGTAGTAGCTGCTCCATGGTCTGATTGTTGTGCTCAGTTTGGCCATCAGTTTAGGGATGGTAGGCCGATGAAAGAGCCACACGGGTGCCCAGCTTCTTGAAGAGTTCCCCCCAAAACCGGGAGGTGAAGCGCGGGTCGCGGTCCGAGACCATGCACTTTGGCACCCCGTGCAGTTTGATGACGTGTTGCAAGAGGAGTTGAGCCGTCTTTGCTGCCGTGACCTTCTTCGTACATGGAATAAAGTATGCCATCTTTCTGAACCGGTCCACCACCACCAGCACCATGGTGTTGCCAGTTGTACCTCGTGGAAGACCCCCCACAAAGTCCAATGAGATGTCCGTCCACGGGCGTTTCGGCACCGGTAGCGGTTGTAGCTCTCCTGGCGCCCGTGCCCTCCGTGACTTGATTCTTTGGCACGTGTCACAGCTACTCACGTACTCCTTGCAATCTGCTCCCATCGTCGCCCACCAATATTGGCGCGCAAGCATCTTGAAGGTCTTGTTGTGGCTAAAATGACCATTATAGTGTGAGTCGTGCGCCTCCTCCAGCAACGCCTGTTGCAAAGATGAACTCCGCAGCACCACAACCTGGTTTCCCTTCGCACGCCGTCAATACTGGCCATCCCACTTGCACCCCTTCACCGTACTTCTGGCAAAGTCCTCGTCCTCCGCATACCCGTGTGCAAACAGGCTGCGGATGATTTGAGATCCCGCCAGTACCGTGATCGCATGCACGCCCAAGTCCGGGCGACGCGAAAGCGGATCCGCAGGGTTGATCCTTCCTGGTTTGTACTGGATCTCGTAGTCGAAGCCGCCTTCCAACAGCTCCATCCACCGTGCTTGACGATGACTCAGGTTTGGCTGCGATTTGAGGTACTTGAGCGCGTAGTGGTCCGCGTGCACCACACACCGCCGCGATTCAAGGTAGCACCTCCATTGCTTGAAGGCCTGGACCACCGTGAGCATCTCCTTCTCGTGGATCGGGTAGTTGAGCTCAGCCCCTTTCAGTTTCTTGGAGTAGTACGCAATGGGCTGCAACCCCTTCCCGTGGTTTTGCATGAGCACCCCGCCAATTGCATAGTCGCTTGCGTCCGTCTCCAACACGTACTCCTTGCTCGTGTCCGGATGCACCAACACCGGGACTTGACACATGGCAGCCTTCATTGCACTGAAGGCTTGCCCCTCCTTCGCACCCCACTCCCATTGGCACCCCTTCTTGAGCAATTCTGTCAAGGGTGCTCCCATTGCCGTGTGGCCCTGGATAAACATCCGGTAGTAGTTCGTAAAACCCAGAAAAACATGGATGTCACGCACGCATGCCGGCTGTGGCCACTCCTTCACTGCTTCCACATTTTTTGGGTCCATACGGATTCCCCCCCGCTGATAATGTACCCGAGGAACTCCACTTCCTGCTTGGCGGATTCACACTTGCTGAGCTTGGCAAACAGTCGCTCCTTTCTCATCACTTCCATCACCGTCCGCAGGTGCTCTTGGTGCTCCTCCATCGTCCGCGAGTAGACAAGGATGTCGTCGAGGAAGACAACCACAAACTGGTCCAAGTAGGGATGGAATACCCGGTTCATCAGCGCCATGTACGTAGCTGGAGTATTCGTTAGCCCGAAAGGCATCACAAGATACTCGAAGTGTCCATAACGCGTCCGAAACACGGTTTTTTCCACATCCTCCTCCGCAATGCGGATTTGGTGGTACCCCGACCTCAGGTCCAGTTTGCTAAAGACACGTGCGCTTTGTAGCTGGTCGAACAGCTCCTCGGCCCGTGGCAACGGATAGCGGTTCTTCACCGTGATGTTGTTGAGC
>SZWC01002107.1:52858-66611 GCA_023375785.1 Penium margaritaceum | reverse complement strand
ATACCCGGTTCATCAGCGCCATGTACGTAGCTGGAGTATTCGTTAGCCCGAAAGGCATCACAAGATACTCGAAGTGTCCATAACGCGTCCGAAACACGGTTTTTTCCACATCCTCCTCCGCAATGCGGATTTGGTGGTACCCCGACCTCAGGTCCAGTTTGCTAAAGACACGTGCGCTTTGTAGCTGGTCGAACAGCTCCTCGGCCCGTGGCAACGGATAGCGGTTCTTCACCGTGATGTTGTTGAGCGCCCGGTAGTCCACGCACATGCGCAGCTCTCCTGATTTCTTCTTGACGAACAGCACCGGCGCCGCGTACAGAGACACCGACGACCGAATGAAGCCTTGGTCCACCAACCCCCCCAACTGCTTCTTGAGCTCCGCAAGCTCCGCGTCGCTCATGCTGTTATAAGGCCGCACCGTTGGTGACGACCCTGGCACCACATCGATTTTGTGGTCAATGTCGCGTTGTGGCGGCAGCCCCTTCGGCAACTCCTCTGGAAAAACATCCTCGAACTCCTTGAGCACCTCCCCAACACCGGGAGGCAACTCTGGAGCTCCTCTGCCTTCCCCTGGCTGCCTCTCCGCTGCTTCGACCGCTGCAATCTGCTGCTCTACTGCTTGTTGTGGACGCACCCATGCCAAGTAAACCTGGCCACCATTTGCACTCACACCGCTTTAGCTGCTACAAGTTGATGAAGTGTAGCTGCTTCCCCGCTTCCACGACTTCCGACTCCTTCCCCTCACCCCGCCACAAGGGCAAAGTGATAATCCTCCTTAATCGGCAAAAGCCTTTCAGGGCTGGTGCTGTCCCTTACGGACAAAAGACTTGTAGCAGTAGGTCGTCCCCTCCTCACTGTTGCTGCCCGTTTCCCTGCTGTGCCTTGCGCTTGGGGCAATCCCGCTTGCGATGACCCTCCCCACTACAAGCCCAGCACTTTCTTCTCGGTCCTTGCTGCCCGCCCATGCCCTACTGCCCAGCTTGGATTGCATCCACCTCCATGGGCACAGCCTGACCTGGCTTCTCCACCCGTGGTGCTGCATAGCTGGTCCGGCGCGCATTGTAGCTTACCGCGTCGATGCGCTCCGCCGCCAAGACCAACTCCGCAAAAGTTCGCAACCCGAGCACCGCGAGTTCACGTTGGACGTGCGGCTTCAGGCCATCATGGTAGCGGTCGTACGCCTCTGCGTCCGAGAGGTCGTCGATCTGCGCCGCCAAAGCCATGAAGCATGTAGTGTAGTCCTGGACCGATCCGCTTTGCTTGACGTGCTTGATCTTGTCACGTGCGACTCGGCTGCCATTGAGAAGGTCGAAACGCGCCTGGAGTATCGTCTCGAATTTCTCCCACGTCTCTGGTTTCTCCGTCAACGCTCGTGCACCAAGCTGCACTTCCCGCCCCAACGGTAGACTCAGCAATGGCTGAAGCCGTGCACCGGTCCCCAGACCGTCCGGCAATCCAACGGCGTTCCGCCGGCACAACGCCGACCACCACTGCAGCGCCATTCCCCGGAACAGCGTAGGAGCATACTCCAGCCTCGTGGCATCTTCTCCCACGGGAACGCCCAACACCGTAAAGTATGAGTTCACCGTGAAGAGCCACTCCCTCGCACTGCCCTTGCCGGTGTAGAACTCCGGCTCCTTTGGCTTGGGCAGCCGAAAGGCAGGTGCAGATGCCAATGCAACACCCCCAACGCACTGCTCCCTTGGCCGACGTACCTCGCCTCAAGCTCCGCACGCAGCTGCTGGTTCTCTTGACACAACTCGTCAAGAGCACGCCAGATCTCCTGCATGAGGTAGGCCTGGTCGTATGCCGCCGCTGCCATGCTTCCGGTTGTGACAAAACAATTCCGGCCAAACACAGTTGTGGCAGATCTGCTGCCTCCCTTGGGTCCGCGCAAAGCCGAGCAAACGTCCATGGGCTCTGATACCAAATGTGAACCGAGGGGCATCCGGCATGACGGTCACACGCCGAGCCCTTGGGATAAATATCCCACCCTCGACCCCTTGGTGTGTGGGCCAATCCTTGAGATGTCGTACGACCCTCTCCTAGCAGCAAGACCACTGCTAGTGACCGAGGTTCCCGCCGTGCGACTCTCCCGGCGGCGTTTGTACCAAGGTGCGCTGCGGAAGACTTGTAGGATCGAATGGACGTTTGCGAGGCAATGCTTGGAACACAAGCAGAGTTGAGCAATGAATGAATCGTTTAGACTTGATGGATCAGTACAAGACAATGTACAGAGTCTCTGGGTAAGATTGGCATGCCTAGAACAACCCCTAGGCTTCCTTATGTACCAGCCTCTATGAGCCAGCCGAAAGCTCCTCGGTACTCCAAAATCCTCTACCAATGCGCATTCATGAAAATAACACATGCATCATGTAGTGCGCGCCACGAGCTTTCCAACGCACCAAAGAACGCCTCAATCCGTGAAGAAAACGGTAAGTTATGGCCGTTTGAGTGTTCCACACATGACGGCCGCTGGCAGCACCGCCAGCGGGGGTCACGGCCGCCCGAAGCGCCCTTGCTTGCGAATGCAGCTCCAGCCGCCACCCCGAAGCGCCCATGGACCCCAATGAAACTTTTCTCATTGGCTAAGTGTCCATCCAGGGGCGCTTCGGCTGTAGTGGACGAGAAAGTCGCTCCGCCGTGCTCGGGGTCGAACCGGTACGTCTCCTGTTTTCTGGAGGTGCGCCTCCCACCTTTGCACGACCATATCTTTCTCGTCCCTGCACCGAATGACCCGTTTCTTGGATTGATTTTGCACTTTTTTTCACGTAGAATACAATGGGAGCATCAAAACGTGCACCTGACCTTAGAATGATGACGTAATCACCGCCTCGACCGGCGGCTCCCATAACAGTGGTGAAATCGCGGCGTTGAACGTCGAACTCGGGAATGTTGCTGCAACTTTGTGCTCCGGCTGGTGTGGCGGGAAGTTTGGCATACACCAATTTTAACGGAATTTACCCGTTGCGGTAGAAACTGCCTAATTATATGCGATTTCAGTGATTGGGAGGTTTGCATAGTATTCGGAGAAGCAATTCGAGCGTCTCATTAGTCCGCTCGGTTTGACCGTTGGTTTTGAGGATGAAATGCGGTTGAAAGTTGAATTCTGCTGACATAGCGAGTCATCAGTTCGTGCCAAAAACAACTGGTGAATTGACCGTCTCTGTCACTCGTGATGGTTCTTGGTACGTCGTGTAGCCGCACGATGTTGTTCAGAAACAGCCGTGTTGTTCCCTCGGCGGTGACAATGGTGGTTGTCGGAATGAAGTGGGACATTTTGGAAATCCTGTCGACAACCACGAGGATTGCGTCATATCCCTTGAGTGTGACCAGTAATCCCGTTATGAAGTCCATGGAGATGTTAGCTCATGGCTCCATCAAGATAGGGAGCAGTTGCAGAAGTCCGGGTGGCCGCATGCGACGAGATGTTTTTCGTTGGTACGTGTCGCAGGTGCTGCACACGTTGGCCAGGTTGAATTGCACCTTGTTTCACCAATAGTTTTCCACTAGTTTTTTCAGCGTCTTTTCCTCTCTGAAGTTTCCACCTGGTCCTATGACGTGGTACTCTTCGAGCAGCATACGACGAAGTTCGTCGTTCGGGGGAACGGCCACCTGGTGAGTGAAGCGCCTTCGCCAATAGGGTGCGTTGTGCCAGAATTTTTCCTTGTCATATCCGTCGTGCTAGTCGTAGCCTCGTGCAAATAGTCGCTCGAGGTACGGGTCTCACTAAAGCTGTAGTGTTGCCACCTCAGCCATGAAATCTGGTCCGTGGCTGAGTGCATCTGCCGGATTGATTTTGCCTGGCTGGTACTCGATATCGTAGTCAAACCATGATTCCAGGAACTCCATCAATCTGGTTTGGCGTCGACTGAGGTTCGGCCACGTCTTCAAACATTTTAACGCGTGGTGGTCAGTGCGCACGATGCATCGGTGACACTCTAGGCATCGCCACATCTTGAACGCATGCACGACCGCCAGCATTTCTTTCTCGTGGACTACGTAATTGAGTTCCGGTCCTCGCAGTTTTTGAGACATGTAGGCAACCGGTTGTTCGCCGTTACCATGGTCTTGCAGAAGGACTGCACCAACGTCTCTGTCTGATGCATCTGCGGCCATGACGTAGTCGACCGTTGGATCGGCTAATCGTAGGGCTGGCACCGAGGTCCGAGTGTTCCGTGAAGCAGTAAATGCTCCTTGTTTGTTGTCTCCCCACCGCCACTCATTTTCTTTTCAAGTGAGGTCGGAAAAAGGTGCTGAACCTCGCACGTAGTCCCGTACAAATTGCCAGTAGTAATTACAGAAGCCGAGGAAAACTTGAATTTCTCGAATGTTGGTCGACGTTGGCCAATCAGCGACTGCTGCCACTTTCTTTGGATCCATGGTGATCCATCCATTGTTGATGACGTGACCCAAAAACTCAATCTAACGACAACCAAAGTCGCATTTTGAGAGTTTTCCGAAAACTTTCTCTTTTTGTAAAACTTCGAGGACCTTTTGAAGATGCCCATTGTGCTCCTCCGGGATGCGGCTGTACATGAGGTATGGGTGGAAGATGTTGTTCATGGAAGCCATAAACGTCACAGGGGCATTCGTCAGTCCAAACGGCATCACCGTGAACTCAAAATGCGTGTAGAAACTTTCGAACGCCGTCTTCTCAATGTCAGCGTCTGCCACGCGTATTTGGTGATATCTGCTGCGTAAGTCGATCAGCGCGATGTTGAGCTGTTGGAGCAGGTGGTTGTTGATCCCCTCAAGCGTGGAGATCTGGTTTTCTAGTTCCTCTTTGATCCGTGCCTGTCGTCCAGTGCCACCTGCCGTCCTTGCTGTTGCCGTCAAGGCTGTCGGAAAGGACGGCTGGTTTATCGCCGTTGGGTCCGCAACCGGATTAGTCGTCAAAGTCATAGGGGTTGATCCAGCTGCCGTATAGCCTGCTATGCCAGAATTCACAGTCGCTTCAGGGTTTGCTTGCATCGACACGTTCTGCTCCTCCGTCACCGAAGTCATCGCCGAAGACCCTCTGTTGGTTGTCGGTTGTGCTCGCTCACCTCACATCATAGTCGCAAAGTCTGCAAAGTCTTGACATGCAAGATGCGCTGACGGCTTGTGCGAGGTAGTCCTTTTGATGGGTGATAGTTGGATGCCTCTTCAGCACCGCTGTGCTCTGATACCAAGTGTTATTCTGAATGGAGCAAAGATGGTAAACAGGTAGAAGTTGTGAGGTAGAACACGATTTAGGGTTTAGGATTCTTGAGCAATTTATAATGAGCGGTAAGTGTACTTCGATGACAAGTGTCGAAATGATTGCACATTTATATACAAGTGTCGAGTTACAAATGAGGCATAGTTGGGGTCGTTGGGTCGATTGTTGAGCGACGCGTGAGGAGTCGCGTTGTGAGTGGCCGGATTCGAGAAGCTTCACCGAGAAGTCAGGGGTCTTTGAGAATCGATGGTGAAGATACAAGATATATCTTGATAAATCCAGATTCGTCTCGGCGCATCGAGAAGTCGACCGAAAGGTTGTGATACTTGTGTCGTAGATTCGCGAGGGTGGTCGAAGTTGTCAGAAGGTTCGGGAAGATTCGTTGAGGACGGGGTAGTTGTCCGGTTTGCCCTCGATCGTCGAAGTGAATATCACGGTCTAGACGTGATGGGCTGTTTGTGTAATATCAGAAATGCCCTCTCAGAAAGATTGGGGACTCGTGTATGTCTGGTACGTAACACGAACAGTCCAAGATCATCACAGGGGCTTTGTATTATGAAAACTATGTCCAGTATTACGCCAAGTGGAATGTGGGTGGTTCCTCGTGATGAGGTGCGGAGCGATTGATGATTGAAATAATTTGAAAAAATGGATGATTTGTATCAAGAAGTAATTTTTTTAATGAAAATTGTTCAAGGCATATGTTGGATCTTCATCACTCGAACTGGGCGACGCGTGCAACTTTGCGCTCTGAGTGGCCACTTCGAGGGCTCTTCCAAGAACTCATCACGTCATGCGGAACCTATGTGCTTCACATGGATGAAGTGCAGGACAAAAGGTGATTCAAGGAATTGGGACACTTGGATAATTTGTATTAAGTTGTAAGTGAAATTCGATGACAAGTGTTGAGTGATTCGAGCACATATACAATGATAAGAATCTGAATAAGGCATATGTTGGGTTCCTGGTGCTCGAGCCGAGCAACGCGTGCAAGGTTGTGATGTGAGTGGCTGCTTTGAGAAGTTTCACCAAGAAGTTGAGGGACTTCGAGAATACCAAGGTTGTAACAGCCGTGGGCTATTTTGCAACTAATTGTAGAACCCAAAATTAGGCCATCATAATTTTTGTCTAAGGAGAGGGCACGGATTGTCGCCTTAGCCATTTTGGCTGAGATGAACCCCGCCAAAAACAGACAGGGACGTCACAGGGCATGGAGGTAAAACAATAATCCCACGTGGCTTTGCCACGTTGGAACACGACCCAATCACCAATCTAAGAGTGGAGGAGCAGCGACGCGATGGATTTTCCATCGCGGCACTCATTTCACCTATAATCCGGCCAAAGGATGTTTTATAGGCTAGAGTCAAACCAGGCTCCAAACTCAATATTCGACTTCTTGAGACACCAATCTCGAACCTCCAAAACCGGGGAAGTGCCATTTTTAATGCCATTTTTAATCCTGAAATTGGCTCATACGCTACACTCCTCCCCCTTTGCTTCAAACCATCCCGGTTTGTCTTTGCTCAAGGAGATTTCATCATCGTGTACTTCATGATGCAAACCATGCAACAAGAAGTACAGACAAGATCACATATGTGAACTCTTGTCATCCACAACACGGTTGCGTGATGTTCATGCAAGATCAACTACACACTTTTGGTTTTTGTGATTATGGTCATTAGCGTACAACATCCAATTTTCATTGCATGATCGTTGGCTCTTACCAAGATGAAATACATACAATCCTTGTACATTCTTCACAAGTGTTGATGAGTCCACCAAAGATTCATCACATGTGTGTATCAGTGGTATAGTCGATGCCTTTTGGGATGTAATTGTCAACAATTTCTTGCCAGTTTAAAATAGGGTATATAAGATGAATTTTTCCACATTTTGAGTGATACGCGTTCAGCAAGCTGTTGTGGTGACGCCTCCTCCCCTTTTCAAGGAACGTCCCTGTGACTAATTAACCGGACGTCCTTGAGAAAACTGTCCAAGTCCACATAACACTTCCCATGTCATTTCGACATGATCTCTTCCAAGGGGTTGTTGCCAATGTGGTACCTCCCTGCAACATTGTCAATACGTGCAATCCAAGATCCAGACATGTCCTTTCGATTTACCGCCACGTGTTCATGACCACACGTAGGTCTACTAGACCTCTTTCCAAACCTGTGTGGATTGGTTGGCTGAACACAACCAGGCTCCACTAAGTCCATGAAACTTGCATGCTAGCTTTATCTTAGGGTTGGGAGGAACCAATGTCCTAAGACATGGTTACTGAGAAAAATTGTTTTTCTTCCAGATATTGCACTCATCTTTGAAGGAGGCAGCATCGGTCGTCTGGCACACGTAATTCTCGGCAACGTCCGTCATTAGACATGACAATGCTCTGACCTAGATAATCTTGGTTTCAACTATCATCTCTTCATTTATGTCTGAAATGAGTATTGTAGGTTGTCTCTCACGTCCGTGTAAAAAAAACACTGCTTTTAACTAGGTTGCCTGAGATAACCGATCTCAATGACCATGGATTATATCCACAAACGAAGTGTGTATCGTATGGTATTCACAGGATTGGTGTACCATGATCACAATCATTACGGTACAAGTTGAAAGTACACCTTTCGGGTTTCAATTCCATATGATTGTGACCGAACACTTCCGAGTCACATCCGGCGATCCTAGAACAACTGGTTTAAAAATTCTGCTATGTTTATGTCATTGCATTCAAGGGTTCCATTTGGGAACCTGCCAATAGATTGTGTTTGTCAAGTTGCAACAATTCGCGTTGCTCCAATGTCTTCAATTGTGTACATACAGTACTTCCACTCAATAGAGTATGTTTTATATGCCTTATCCGAGGCATTTGTAGATGGTTTCGTCCTCATCAAAGACATCTGAAAAATTACCACTATTGTGGAAACCATATCAACGACATCCAAAGAAGTAATGTACTTGCATTCGGCAATGTACATCAATTGATCCATCCCCAACACCAAGGGACTTCAGTCACTTCACCATGATCTTTCGGGTCAACGAAGAATGGTTTGACTACACTGTAGTCAATTTGATCTGTAACAGCCATGGGCTGTTTTGGGACTTACTCCATAACCAAAACCTAGGCCCTCAGACTAGTCAGTCCAAGGAGGCCGAGTGACTGGCCGCCTCAGCCATTTTGGCTGAGACTCATCACGGCGAAACGGACACGATTGTCATAGGGCATATTTACAAACATGCAATCTAAAAACCATATCATCCAACGTGACACAGCCATGTGGAAACAGGATCCTAACGACCAACTAGAGTGGAGGAGTGAGGCGATGGATCTCCCATTGTGGCACTCCTCTTACCTTGAATCCACATTAACCATATTTTATGGGCTAGGATTGTACGGACTCTAGCCCAGAGATGATTTGACAGTCACTGACACCCCGGGAGACTAGCCTCAAGACCTCGAAACACACCGTAAACATTGGTGGACCATTTTTAATCCAAAAAATGGTCTGTACGCTACATTCCTCCCCCTTTGCTCCGAACCATCCCGGTTTGCATGGAGGTTTTATCATCGCGTACTTCAAGATGCAAACCATGCAAAAAATACATGCATAAGAGCACAGTTGTGAACTCATGTCATTTGCACTATTGTATCACGTTCATACACAATTAACCACACACATGCGTGGTTTTCACAATTGTGATCATCCTCGTACAATATTCCATGTTAATCACATATCCCATGGCTCTTACCAAGATGAGACACATGCAATTCTCATACGTACTTTACAAGTGTTGGTAAGTGTTCACCGAAGACTCATCATATGTGTGTAGTCGATGGCATAGTCGATACCTTTTGGAATGTAAATGTTTAACAATGTCCTGCTAGTTTGGAAGAGGGTATATAGGATGAACTTTTCCACATTCTGTGTGGTATGTGTTCAGCAAGTTGTTGTGGTAATTCCTTTTCCCCCTTTGCAAGGAGCGTCCCTGCGGCCAATTAACCGGGCGTTCCTGTGAAAACTGTCCAGGTCCATACAACACTTTCCATGTCGCTCGGACATGATCTCTTCTAAGGGGTTGTTGCCGAGGTGGTACCTCCCCGCAACATTGTCAAAACGTGTAATGTAAGATCCGGACATCATTCCTCTTGGTTTGCAACCATGTGTTCATGACCATGTGTAGGTTTACTAGACCTCTTTCAGCACCTGTGGGTTGGTTGGTTGAACTCAACCAAGCTCCACTAAGCTCATGCAACTCGCATGCTATATTTTTTTCTTAGGTTTGGGAGGCACCAAGATCCTAAGACGTGGTTTCTGAGCACACCTGTTTTCTTGTTCAAAGATTACACTAATCTTTGAAGGAGGCGGCATTGGTCGTCTGGCATGCACAATTGTCGTCAAAGTCCATCATTGGACATGAAAATAATCCGACCTAGATTATCTTTGTCTCAACCATCATCCCCTCATTTCTGTTTGAAATCATTACAGTAGGCTGCCGCTCACGTTCCTTTCAAAAGCACATTGCTTTTGAACTAGGTTAGTTGAGAGAACCAGTCTGAACGACCATGGATTCTATCCACAAAAAAGTGTTCATTGTACAATATTCACCAAACGGGTGTACCATGATCACGATCATTGTGATACAAGATGGAAAAACACCTTTCGGGTGTTAATTCTATGTGATTGAACACTTCCAAATCACATCCGGTGATCATGGAACATTCAGTTCCTAAATCATTTTGCGATTATCTAATCACGTTCAAGGATTCCATTCAAGAACCCGTCGATGGATTGTGTTTGCCAAGTTGCAGCAACATGTGCTGCTTCAATATCTTCTAGTCTGTATATTCAACATTTGTACTCAATAGAGTATTTTTCATAAGCGTTATCCGATTCACTTGTAGAGGGTATCACCCTAATCAAAGACAACCGAAAAGACCACCGCAATCCTTGATATCACAATAGCAACATCCAAAAATCTATTCTACCTGCATTTGGTAATGTACATCAATTAAACCATCACCAAAACCAAGGGACTTAAGTCGCTTCACCATGACCTTTTGGATAAGTGAAGCATGGTTCAACTATACCGTAGTCATTATGATCTCTCTCACAGATTGGTTTTGTTCTAGCAAATTGGATGTTGGATTTTTCTTTTTCACATCGATATTGCATAGGCGGTGCTATACCATATCTTTGGCATGGTGAGAATTGATCCGCATGATTTTTGAAGAGCGTGACGTACACGACTAGTATACCGTGTCACGGTGCCATCAAATTTGAGGCGTTTTGTAAAACATCGGAAGAATCTGATGAAAAATATCATTTCTCAATGGCCATCTTGAAGAGTCTTTTTCCATCAACATTTAGTTACGACACACTGGTTGTTATTTTGTTTCAGTGCTGATTGTGACTCGGTATGTAGACGGTCGGACCACAAAGATATAGGTGCTAACACACTCTTAGCTTAAAGCTATCGGCTTATATACCGTCTCCACAGTCATAAGATTTGAACGCAAAACCTAGACCTTTACGTGATCCCAACTATGTCGTAGTTGGTTTATAGAAATCTACGAGATCCTCATAGTACTCTGGAGCACCACTAGTGAAAAGTGAGTGTCGCTCGTTTTCTCTGAAATGGAATTTCACCGAACTCTGAATGAACTCGTGTCACCGACATCGGTTCACGTACTTTTGTCCATCAATATCCACGATTTTTTCATTCATCAAGTGATGATAGACTGAAGGTGTCGCCTTAAAATTTGTTCACTTTCGACATTCGGTCGATCTCATCATACACCAGAAGTGACTATTGCGATCTTCAACCACTGCACTACAGTGTCTTGAATCATTGAGGACCCATAGAAGATTCGTCATCCCTCTCTGGTGCATTCACAATCCCTATTGACAATAATCCTTGTCTTCAAAAGAGGATTGTCAGTATACTCATGTACCCTTTTTTATCGTCGGTACCAGTAGAGTACCACGGTTTGTATCTATCACTCACCGAGTGATACGATGTCAATGGCTTTGCCATTGATTATTTACTCCGGGGATGTCATCCTTGACACGTTCAATCACGGAACGATGTTTGCATAGGCAGCAAGATTTCAATCCTCGAGGATTGAAGTTGACGTGCTAACACATCAGGTCCGTTTCACATCTTGTGATATATTCATGACACGGGCTAAATCATGAAACGATCGCATTTGCCTTTGAACAATATAGCGCAATGGGACATGCGATTGTTGTAGCACCCGTCCTGCACCCACCAAATCACTTGTTTAGTACAATGGTGTCGTTGTTTTAATCCAAAACATCAGCTGATGTTGTTGGCTTGTTCAAATTTCATAAAACCATTGTGATCATTCGTCCGTCCAACTTATCCATAACTGGGTGTCGTGATTGACGTACCAACACTTAGTAGACAAGGTTTATGTGCATGTCTTGCACGTTTTTCACACATGCCGAATACCCAACTTCACGTGGCTGAAGTACAATGGCATGAATCAAATACCAGGATGAAATATAAATTGAGTTGTCTCTGGTACTTGGTCATGTGCGCCGACCCATTGTGCTTATGCAAGCCGTGCATATTTTGGAAAAGGTGCTCAACCGACTGGGTTTTTGTAGTACACTCCATCTATGGACACGGAGGAGTTTGTCCACCATTAGCATCGGTTTGTGCTTCTTTCGGAAGTACCTTCCCATACTTCTATAAGCAGGGCGAAGTTTTTAACTGCCAATTATCGTCACTGTTGGTGACGACGGTGTTGTTCTTCTATGCCCCATGGCCACTGCTATGGCTTGACGGACAGGTTGGGCATGCACTGCTCCCTTGGAGTAAGTCCCCCAAACCTTGTTCATGGTGCAAGTCCAAGCGAGACACCAGAAGTGTAGCGCAACGGATAGCATGTTGGACTTAGGAACAACAGGTCCTGCGATCGAGCCTTGATGTGCGCAGGAGGTTTTTTGACCTTCTANTTTCAAACATGGAAATTGATAACCTTGAATTCCTCCACTTGACGTTTCATGGAAAACAAACATCATTTTGGCACGTCGAGTGCTCTCGTATTTGCTTGATGCTTGGAATCCTCCAAGTGTCTCTTGGTGGTATGTTCGGAAAACTGTTGGTTTTCCCCTTTTCCATGAACAGGAAAAGATGTTAGAAAAAAAGTTGAGAACTTCTCAAAATTTTGAAGAGCTCAGACCTAGCTCCATGTTGCTTTTTATGGCTGTCAAAACCAGGCTCGACTGAAGCCGTTATCGCTGTTTCATGTGATTTTGTTTCTGGTCCAGAGGATGAAGGTTACGATCTTCATGGGCAAACCGTGCACCCTTCTCACTGCACCACTCACGCACGTCGAGGAGACTTAGAGATGCCATCCACGGCAGTATGGAATGGTGTGAGTTCCCTCCCCCAAATGACGCGCAATATGCGCTGACGCAGGTGGCCGCAACGTCCTGGAAGCTTCTGTTCTGGGGGATGAGGGTCGAGGGATCCCTTCTTCCCCTTGGCTTCCGTCTGCCACCTCCTCCCTCCCTTTCTGGCACCGTCGGCGCACGAGAGGCGATGGAGGGGGGACGTAACCACCCACTCTCTCTCTCTAGCGCCGTCGGTGCCTATGAGATAAGGGAGGGGCGTGTCATTGCCCCCTCTCCCTCTCTGGCGCAGTCGGCACTGGAGAGGCAAGGGGAGGAGGGGGCCAATATACCCTCTCCCTCTCTCATGCCATCGGCGCTCAAGTGCTGAGGGAGGGGGGGTCATTGCCCCCTCTCCCTCTTTGGCACCGTCGGCAACCGAGAGGCGAGGGAGGGGGGTAACCACCCCCTCTCCTTCTTTGGCGCAGTTGGTGCTTGAGAGGCAAGGCGGCGAGGGGAGGGGGGGGGAGGGAAGGGGTGTCACCGTCCCCTTTCCCTCTCTGGTAGCGTTGGAGGCGAGGGAGGGGGCGACATCACCCCCTCTCTCCCCCTCTCTGGGACCTAAGTCGAGGGACGCAGAAGCACCGCCCCCCCTCTCCCTCTCCTTGCGCTGTCGGCGAAGAAGAGGAAGGGTGTGAGAGGCGATTCTCCCCTCTTCCTCCTTAGTTCCACTGGCACCTGAGGGGAGGGGGAGAGGGGAGAATTTTCCCTTCTCCCCCGCGGGCACCGTTGGCACATGAGAAGGGACAGGGAAGGACTTTTCTTTCCCGTCCCCCCTCTCTGGTATAGCCGGCACCTGAAGGGCGAGGGAGGGGGCAGAAGAATCCCCTCTATGAGGGGAGAGGGGAGTGGGACCCACTCCCTCTCACTCGTTGTCCTCGGTTGGGATGCAACCGGTGAGACCGGTGAGGGCTATCGGCCCATCCGTCGACTGACAAGTTCTTGGTGCCTTGACCCAGCCATCGAGGCCAGGCAGCCGCCGGACGGACGGCGTTTGCTCAGGGCCATCAGCCACAGTTTTTTTATTTTGCACTCCTGACTGGGGAGTAAGCTCGACTGGAGCTTATCAGCAATCGAACGGCCTGCGTTCGGCGTGTACTTTTGTTATGGGTGCATTCGGCACCCATGA
>SZWC01002107.1:0-37682 GCA_023375785.1 Penium margaritaceum | reverse complement strand
ATCCGTAATATAGTAATGAGGTCGTCACGCGGTTGGACATGAATGTAATGAAAACAGTGTCCATTCGCAGAGTTCAAGGACTCATATACATGAGGGATGTAACATCCCTCCTATAGCAGCAACATCCCGAGAATAACTTCAATAATGTACTCCATATCTCTGTCCATTTGTTCAAGAGGTGGTGGTACGATGTCAATGCAAGGGAAGTTTTTGCTAGGGTCCCGATAGTGCTTGAACTTGCTGATTCAAGAAACATGATGGATCACCATGATGTCAGGCACGCAAAGGCGGGCGAAAACAAAGGTTTGCATCTGCTTGATCTCAAACAGTCCAAACCAACAAAGTTTAATGTTTGCCAAGCTGAGGAGGACGCGATTTCCAACACTGAAAACACCATCACTGCAATATTTGTTGGTTGCTTTTTTCCTAGCTGCTTGTGTCTTCACAAGGGTCTGTCGTATTTCATCTGAGATGCTTGAGAAATTCCTACGGAGGATATTGACCGTGGAGATGTTGCTCTGGCTCTATAGTCATGTCGGCGAAAAGCTTTTCGTAAGCCACTTTCACCGTTGTACTGGAAGTGATGGAGTTATATCTGATTTCAGTGGTCAGCAGTTTGTCTTCCAAATCAGTGCCATGCAACTCGCATAATGTGCCGAGAAACACATCACTCTCGAGAGTTTGATTAATTTGCTCCATTTGCTTGTCGATTTGAGGATGGAATGCCATTGGTAGCTGGATCCGAATACCGTAACACATCATCAGTTCATGCCAAAAAGGGCTGGTGAAGCGACCGTCTCTTTCAGTGACGATGGTACGTGGCATGATGTGCTGCTATACGATTTGTTTAGAAACATCCTTGCTCTTCCTTCAACGGTGACGGTGGCTATCGTCGGATTGAAGTGTGATGTTTCTAAAACCTTTCTACCACCACGAGGATGGCGTCCTATCCCTCAGGAGTAGCGGGTAATCCCATCACAAAGTCCATGTCGATGTCGACCCATGGCTCCATTGGAACAGGGAGTAGTTGCAGTAGACCGGGTGGCTTCGTGCAAGGATAATTTTTTTTCCGCTGATAGGTTTTGCATGGTTTGCTGAAGGCTGGCACTTTGATCTGTATCTTGTCCCACCAATGGAACTTTGCAAGCTTCTTGAGCATCTTGTCCGCACAAAAGTTTCCAAATGGACTGGTGTTGTGACATTCCTACAATGATATCCATCATAGTTCCTCATTTGGGAGAATGACGACATGGCGAGTGAACCGGCGTTGTCTAAATGGGCCGTCAAACCAGAACTTAGTCATGTCATACCCGCCAAACTCCTCGTAACCCTTTACGAATGGCCTCGCAATGCACGGGTCTCGTTCGAAAAGTAACGTGTTAATCTTGGCCACTGAATGTGGTTGCCGACTCAGAGCATCTGTTGGATAAGGTTTTCTAGGTCGGTACTCAATGTCGCAGTCGAAATTGGACTCATGGAACTCTATCCATCGAGTTTGTTGACGGCTCAAATTTCGCTGGGTGCTGAGATGTATCAATGCGGGATGGTCTGTGCATTCAATGCATCGTCATCATTCCAAGAAGCACTGCCACGTCTTGAACGCGTACACGACTGCGAGATTTTCTTTCTTGTGTACCAAGTAATTGAGTTCATCCACGTTTAGTTGTCTCAAGATATACGCGACGTGTTGTTCTCCATCATTGTTATCTTGGAGAAGAAGGGCTCTGATGGCTCAATCAGATGAGTCGGTGGCCATGATGAGGTCCACCATTAGATCTACCAATCGTATGGCAGGCACCGAGATCAGAACATTTCACAACGAGTTGAACACTTCTTGTTCCCTGTCCCTCCAATTTTACTTGATGGTTTTTCGAGTGAGATGGAAGGAGGCATAGACACTCACGTGTATGAATCGATGGTAGTAATTACAGAAGTCCAAAACTACTTGGACGTCCCAAACATTTGTAGGTCCTAACCAATCAATGATTTCCTCCACCTTTCTTTCGTCCACGGTGATCTGTCCACCACCGATAATGTGGCCCAGAAACACGATCGAACAGGGGGAAAAAATAAAATTTGAGAGTTTTCTAAAAAAACTCTCTTTCTTAGATCTCGATAAAGTTTTTTATGTGTCCAGTATGATCCAACAGGGTGCGGCTCTATACCAGGATTTTGTCGAGGTACACGAAGACAAAATCATCGAGGTCCCGGCGGAATTTGTTGTTCATGGCCACCATAAATATTGCAAGGCATTTATTCTGAACGGCATGACTGTGATCTCCAAGTCCCCGTATGTGGTGTGGAATATTGTCTTATCGACGTCCTTATGAGAAGTATGTATCTGATGATAGCCGCTGGTGTGGATAGTAGGTCAAACGTACTGTGCCCTGAGGAGTTGGTCCAAAACTTCTTCTGCTCACGGAAGAGCGTAGCGATTCTTGATGGTGATGTCATTCAACGCTCGGTAGTCCAAGAATATCCACATTTCTCAGGTGTTCTCTTTTATGAAAAGTACAGGCGTTGCGTAGGGAAAATGGGAGGGTCTAATGAAACCCTGACTGAGCATCTCGTCCAACTGCTTCTTGAGTTTGGTAAGCTCATGATCGCTCATTTGATAGCTCACCTTCACTTCCAGTCTGCTGCCTGACTTCAGGTCTATATGATCGATGTTTCACTTTAGAGGTAACTCTTAGGGAAGTTTGTCGATAAAAATCCCTTTGAACTCCTCAACGATCCCTGCACACTCCAATGGTATGACTTTGAACTTCTGAGGTGTCGAAGCCGATTAGGTCGCCTTGGCAGCTGCAATTTTTTCTGCTTCCCCAGTCTCCATATGGACTTGCCATGCTTGAGCTCCATTTCATAGATATATCTTCACCACATCCAAAGATATCAGTTGGCATCTTGTAGCTGCCAAAAATTCCTCTACTACATCCAACTTTGCTACTTATCCTGGCCACCAATGTGTCGTGGGTCAATCAACCAGAGGTAGGTGTCGCTTTCTACCAGTGATGCTAACATAGACTAATCTGATACTCTAGTCCACCTGCAGATTGTACCGTTTCAGGAAATCTCATCCTAGAATATTGTGTGGTCACTCATTACGCAATTCTTCAAAACCGTTATGCCGTGCAGATGTCTGATTCTAAGTTGGAGAGGTTCACAAAGTCAATAGATCTGCAGTTGTCTGTCGACAAATTTTCCTTCGAACAATCCTGGTCCGGTGTCCAAACCCTCCTCAACCAAGTCATTGCTGAAAAAACTGTGAGAATCTTCCGTCCACTAGATCTTCTGAACCAAGTCATTGTCGGTACCGATCTATGACTTTTACAATCCCTCGGTTGTACTGTTAGCAGTATCCCTTGTTGGTCATCCTCGTACCCCTCATTGAACTTTGTGATCTCAGGAACCCTCATTTATGGTGATTTGAGCTACTCCGATGGGTGATTGGTCGACTCAGAATATTCTGACTGGAAAGGAGCCTCGTCATCTATTCCTGTCCTTTGCCATTTCCTGACTCCTCAATTTTTTCTATAACTTTCCCCCCTTTGGCCTGTAGATATCTCTTTCAGCAGGCGCACGAGATATGACCCGGCTTCTCGCAGTTCTAGGAGTGTCATTGGTTGCATTGATCAACAACATCAATCTCCATCAAAGACGAGGTTTCCATCGTCTACGAATTTCCCCTGCCACGATATGGATTGTGGCTTTGGGGTCGCCAACCATTTTATTCCTGTATCCAAGCGTTGTAGTTGGCAATCAACTACTGTAATAATTCACAGAAGGTCATCGTTGATACCAAAAATGGCAATTTCTCTCCAAATGTCTCACTCGAGGCTGCTCTTATAGTGGAAACAGAATTATCTGGAGATAAGATCGCTTCCCGTGATGATTTCATGGAAAGACCCATACTCTACCACTATGTACTACTGACAGAGGCGTTGGAGCCTTTACTATGCATCAGACTTCTTGTTCAGCTTTTCAACGCGGGCGCGGGTAGTGTGCGCAAAGTCGCTCTACATTCCGGTGCCATGAGTGAATCATGCTAAGTCAGAATTATCTTCTTGAGAGGTAGTACGCCTATGGTCGACATTATGAGAGCGATTGTATGAACCGTCGATCTGGTTCCGCCGGTCTCCTGCTACGGTTGGATATTCTTTAGATCCGGCCACCATTTCAAACCCGGTTCACACAAAGGCAAGGCCGCGAGGTCAATCTTTTTTTGGTCTTTGTTGATCCCACCAATGGTGAAGTTCACCTCCAAACTTGTCAACCACATCCTGAACGTTGGTGTGTTTGAACCGATGGGATCGAAACGCTCAGAGAGTGTCCGTCAAATATGGAGATCTTTCTTGTTGAACACTACCTCGCGTGCAAGGGATATCCAAAGCTCCTTTATCACCACATTGAGTTGTTGGAGCAGATGGGAGTTGAGTCTCTGGAGTCCAGACAACTGCTGGTGTAGGAATTCACTATTTTGCGCCTGTCGACCGGTGCCTCCCATTGTGCCAGATGTCGGACCGATGGGCAGTGGCAAAGACAAAGTGTTTGCCAAAACCGAGGGGTCCGTCACCGGGTTGGCCGTTGGGTTCGTTTGTGCCATTTTCTGTGATCATTTCCGCCCCTATCTGGTTCATCTGGAGAGTGTTGGTGTTCACGTGTTGCTGATCCTCCATTGCCAGAGTGCTCGTCGGTGACTGCTGCTCATGGTCGGGTATGCTCACTCTGTTGACCGCTATTGTCGTGAGGTTTGTGATCTTTTAGATGGTGGAGGTTTAATAAATACTCATTCAACGTTGTCGCGATGTAGTTAATGCGTCATTTGTCCCTCCAGTGCCATTGTGCTCTGGTACATGTTTTACGCCGAGCGGAAATAGGTGGTTCACAGGGATGAGATGCGGGACAAAGGATGATATGAGGAATTAGGAATATTAGATGATTAATATTAAAATGTAAGTGTAATAAGATGACAAATGTTGACTGAGTCGCGCACATACCTACAATGAAGAAAAAAATGAGACATATGTTAGGTCCTTGGCGCTTGAGCTGAGTGACATGTACGAGGTTGTGCCACTCGTGGCTACTTCAAGAAGCTCCACCGAGAAGTTGAGAGACTTCAATAATATCGAGGCGTGGTTCAAAAAATTCCAGCACCGTCAAGAAGTCAATTAAACAATATCAATACATAGATATGGTTTGCAATACTTCTGTCGTCCAATCCAGAGAATGGTCGAAGTGGTTGAAAGCATCTGGAGTGGAATACCGGAGGTCGGAGCAGGTGGCACTAATGCCCTCCGCCGATCCACGTAAAAATATTGAGGTTGTCGCATGGTGGACCATGAATATAATGAAAAGAGTATCCGCTCACCAATTAAGCAACCAGCTCGATCGGCGGCCAATAAGCGGCCGGCCGATGGCCGGCGAGTCACTTGACCGGCCGCTGGCCATCGAGCTGGTAGACTGCTAGTGGGCCGACGGTCAGCGAAGGGCTGGCACCTGGCCAGCCCTCGCCATGACGAAGGGTGGTGTCAACAACCCCTTGAATTTGCGAGGAGGGAAGGCTAAAAAAGCCCTCCCGTTACATGCCTCCCACATATTATGAACAGTCTCGGTTCATGATCAACAAGTAGGAGTTCCACATAGTGAGTCGTCAACATTGTGAAGACATGTGTAGCAGATTGGACGGAATCCTTGGCCGACTAGGCAAAAACCGCAGTGCTTGAGGGTCTCCGACCCTCAAGCCATCCCCTCCAACCGCCCACAGTCATAGGTGACCCCACTCGAGCCTCGTGGCTTCTGCGACCGGTTAGTGTGGCACAGCCACGCTACAACATGCATCTTTATACTTGGCGGAAGCAGCAATCAGTACGCCACTGGCCCGATGCATGCAACGATGTGAAAATCCCCAATCCATTTTGGTAGAAATTATTGTACATGTGACGAATTCAGCAGAAGGTTCTTAGTGCTAACCAACACCTTGCCACCAATTTCAAACAAGGCCTCACGAATTTTTTTTTTCAGCATACGCCTTTTTTTAATGTCGACCAGCTTGAAGGTGAATCTTCACCTTGTACAACAAGGATTTTATGCTCATGGCTAAGGCTTGATTAGAAGGAACCTAATCACGTACGTACTTAGGCTCTTCACCTATGAAAAGGAAACCACTAAAATACTGACCAGTCTTAAACACAAACAGTGTGGAATGTGTGGACTCCTTCACCAAGTTGTTCATTGTAAACGTTTTCGGTGCTAGGAATTCACTCCAGTCATCCATGGCAGGGTCCATGTACAAGTAGAGCACCTATTTCAGAGTATAATGCTTGCACTGTGTTTTTCCATCAATTTGAAGTTCTCGTACATCTTTTTCCAAGACATAGTAGTAAATTTTTCATCTGAATTGGAGATAGTGCCAAAAGACAAGCCGTGTGTAGCAGGAGGGCCGGTTCAGCCCTCCCACCTTGCAGTAGCGAGGGGGTCATTTGCAACCACCCCTCGCTTATGCAAGAGCTGGCCGGTGGTCAGCCACACACTGGCCGTCGGCCGGCTGGCGGCCGGCCGGCTGGGTGGCCAGTGGCCAGTCAGGTTACCAGCCAGCCAGCCACTTGCAAGCCACAAGCCATTGATGAGTTGGTGTCTCGACTGGTCGTAGAGAGGCCACAAGGGCCTCGAGCGTGAGGACCGTGGCCTTGTGCCATTGTCCTCGCTCACCCTCCTTGCCAGCGAGAGAAAGCAAGGACGAGGGATCCTTGCAAGAGAGAGAGGCGTGAGAGAAAGGGAATATCATCAGCGTGAAATCGCTGGACATGCCTTGCATGCAACGATTTTTTGCCATTGCGTAAAAAACAAAACTCAAATTTGTTCAGTGTGAAATTTGAGTTTTGAACGCGGAAAACTCGTGTGAACTCATGAGTTTGGGATACCCCCCCCCCCCCTTGTTATGGACCCAGAATGAGCGGATAATGAAAAAGTGGAAATGGCCTCCAAAAACTTGAAATATTCAAGTCTCCCTATACGGGTTGTTGATGACGATTTTCCCCAAGAGTGACACAGAGGGGAAAACTCCTTGAGCTATCTCTAGACATCATTCAATGAACTCCAACGATGAACCAAGTGCTTGACGAGCACGTCAACATGCACATGGACGGCCCCTACGCGACAGAGGACGTACTTGAAGAGGACCACTCAAGCGTGGACCACAAAGAAGAGCACGATGTTGACAATGGCCAAGGCAACAAGGATCACAATCATTGCCATCGTCGTGTGGCAAACTCGAGCCGATTGTTTGAGAGGGGAAAAACGCTTGCCAGATTTCTTGAAGATACCGACAGTAGCAAGGCTGTTGACAACAGCAAAGTCACTGAAAGCAGCCATTCGAGAAGTTCCCATGAGCATGAGCCGGACGGCTTCACCGCAAAGGTAATTTGTGAAAACCACCAGAGGCTTACTGAGTTGGCTGCCGAGGCGACGGGCAGACACAAGATGACCGACAATGGTGGACGTGCAGCACCACCTAGAGGAGTGGGGGCAGATCCTCCTTCCTACGATGTGGCGGCGATGGGGCTGATCGACGCCCATTCGAGCGGCATCACTCATGAAGACCTCCTCCAAAAAGTGTGAATCCTCAGAGACGTGTACGCGAACCGTACCCTCATGTTGTGGGTAAAGGAGTATAGATATTGTGAGGCCCTTGAGGCTATCGTCAACGCTCTGACGACATCGGAGCTGAATTTTACTGTTGCCAACCTGCCGGCCCACGTCAGGCAGTGCATCACGGACCTCAACCATGACCACCATTTGCAACGCCCGGCTGCTCATGAGACAAGCCGTGGTTGTAACGACCTTGACAAGGTGTTGCAGAGGATGACCCAGGTGTGGATGTGGCAGCGATCGCAACTCACCGCAGTTACTAATGCTATTGCCAGTGACAATGAGGATTTGTCTGCCTTGACGACTTCGGGGCCGGTCATGAACACGTCCTTCTCTCACAGTGAGGAGATCTTCTTGAAGGCCGTGACACTGACCAATTCTTTGAATAGTATGAAGCACGTTCTGCCTGTCCACAAGGCGCCACTCGTTCAGTGGGGCAACCTTGCCACAACGCGACTTGAGGACAAGCTCTTCAAGTATGTGGTCAAGGAGCAGGACGCATAGCAACCACACCTTGAGCGGGAATCCATGCCATGGGAGGCTTTCTCTGCTATCATGTAAAAGAATTACATCTAGTGTGAGGAGGCTTAGCACGCCTTCTACAAGATTAAGGACTTTAAGCAGCTGGGTAGCTTGCTCGAGGCCTACTTGAGCAAGTTCACCGCACTCATGGAGGAAGCCGAAAGCTTCACCGAGTACAATGGGATCCAGACCTTCAAGTACCCAGAATGTTGGCTGCTAGATGACTTGTGTGATGGTCTAGCCAGTGAGAAGCTGAAGGAAAATACCACCATAATAGCAACCAGCCAAGCTTGGACAAGCTGGAGGGCATTGCACGACAACATAACCAAAGTTTATTCGGCGAGCCCGGAGCACTACTCTGATGCACGGCCGGATGCGCATACACAACAAGACCGCGACATGCACATGGATGTTGCAAGACTGGTGGGTCAGCCAAACAGTGGGGCACGGCCAAGGACAAGCAGCCTGTAGACCCCCCAGTCAAGAAGGCTTGTGCACACAAGGCCCCCAACAACAAGCGTAGTCGCAACAATGACAAGCTACGGGCAGCGCGTGAGCATCGTACTGTAGCCTTCCATGACGGGATCTGCCATAGCTGGCCACTTTAAGGTTGCTGGTGGTGGGCAAGAGGCCACTTTGTTGGCCACAGTTGCGATAACTTATGGGGATGGTGCAGCAGGATGTCGTGGACAGGATCGTAGACATGGTCGCGGTTGCAGCAATTGGCTCGGCCGTGGTAACAGACAGGGCTGTGGTGCCGGTTCTTTCCACCCTTGGGTGATGTTAGTCGGGACCACTCGGGGGACAGATTGGATCACAAGTGTGGATTCATGGTTTTAGGTGAGGATGTTCAACAATCTGAGTTTTTGACGAGTTCAAACTTCTCTCTCCTTTCCTCCCCTCTTGTTGAACCTTATTCTGCACACGTTGACCAAAATTATCCACTAAACCTTGTATCTCTGGACAAGATGCATGATTGAACATGCTTAGTGGTGGCGACACCACTGTACAAGATTTTTGTAAAATAGTGATTGAAGCAAGCGGCTTCAAAGCGGTGGCTTCAATCATGTTTGCGGTACCGTTAGTTGACGATTTTGACCCAGTCAAATTCAAAGACTGGAAGGTGCTAGCCAAATTCACAAGTGTCCACAAGATGTGTGCTTGAGTAGGTAAATCATGGGGTTTGTGGTATCTGCATTATAGATTGTGTGTCTATCACAAACTTAGCTTGCTGTTGTTGAGTATGTTCACTCAGAATAGTGGAAGTAACATGACAATGCAGTTCAAAGGACACCAAGCTCGTACTCCAATTAACGTACTGGCTAACACTGGGGGAGATCACTCCGTTGTTATCCTTGGCAATACCCAATAGCTGGACCTAAAGTACAAGCCATCGAATGTCACATCTTTTGTTGGTGACAACAGTACAGTACCCATGATTGGTACCGTGAAAGCAAGAATATGTATCCAAGCTTACACACATAGTGCCACGCTGAAGGTACTCAACCTTCTTGACCTGTTCAATGTGGTGCTAGGCGGTCCCTTGCTCCGTGACAACAAGGCTCATATGTGCTTTAAAACAAAGTGCTTGTTCTTTTGAAAGGGACTGTGTCTATTTACATTGATTCCAAGTACGGAATTGTCACCAAACCAACTGAAATTCCATGCCAGCTTGTTTGCAATGCAAGTCAAGAGACGTATTTGACAAGGTTGTCAATAATTCTTGGCTTAGCTGCAGAAAGTGGAGGACAACGTGAAGGAAGACACGCCACAAGAGGTAAAATCTCTGTTGGCAAAGTTCTCGGATGTATTCCAAGATCCACCGTTTGGGCTTCCGCCAGAACGACACGTGGGCTAAACAATTCCGCTCCAACAGGAGGCGACCTCTCTGCTCGGACCAATGTATCGCCTTAGTGTACCTGAAAGACGAGATACCACTTGCCAAATCATAGATTACCTTGTGAAAAGATAGATCAAGTAAAGTAGCTCACCGTATGGTACACCGATGCCTTTTGTGAACAAAAATGATAGTGATTTATAAATGTGTGTGTATTACCGGGCATAGAACAAGCTGATTGTGAAAAAAATTCAATTCCTCTTACCTTAGATTGAGGACTTGTTCGACAAGATCCAAGGAGCAAAATTTATTTCATCCTTGGATTTGTCTCAAGGGTACCATCAAATCCGCATCACAGAAGATGATGCACCCAAAAAAAATTGATTTCACATGGGACGTTATCAGTCGGAGTTTTATGCTTCGGGCTTACAAATACACTGGCAACCTTCCAAGTGGAAATGAATCAAACATTCGCCAAGCAACTCGGTCAGTTTGTCTTGGTTTACCTGGACAAAATCCCAGTTTTCTCCAAATAGATGGAAGAGCACATAGAATATCTGCGTGAAGTCCGCATGATCCTTTGGGAATAGAAGTTTTATACGAAAGTGAGCGAATGAAAATTTGCATAATATGAGCTCGAATACCATGGACACATAGTTGGAAAGGATGGAATGTGTGTCACTCCAAGATAGGTCCAAGTCGTGGTGGATTGGCCACATCTAGATTATGTTGGACAGATTCAGTCCTTCCTTGGCCTTACAAACTACTTTTGATGGTTTATGCATGGGTACTTGACCCTGCTAGCACTGCTACCTAGGCCCATGTGAAAAGACGTGCATTGGGATTTGACATCTGACTGCAAGAATTCCTTTCTCAAAGTCAAAGATATTTTATCCACAGCACCCGTCTTAGCTCTTCTGGACCCATCACAACCATGGGAGGTACAATGTGATGCATTGGTTGTAGGCTTGGTATATTCCTCATGTTGTACGGTCATTTAGTTGTGTATTCAAGCCGTAAGCTCATTCCTACGGAGAGGCGGTACACGACTAGGGATCAAGAGCTCCTTGAGGTGGTACATGCTTTCAAGATGTGGCGTTCTTACTTCGAGGGCACTGAGAGAGGAGTGACGGTCCTGACCGACCATAATCCACTGGTGTCTTTCCAAACGTAACCGAACCTGTCAAGATGACAAGCACGTTGGAGCGAATACATAAGCCAATTCTCGTTCACATGGGAATATTGGCCAGGACGCATCAATGTGGCCAATCTACTAGGCCGACATCTTGTGGAAATTAAACCACCAAGGTCGATGGGTGTTTTATGGCCATTGAAACAGTAACAGTGCCAACAACAGATTCCCCCTACACCTCTGTAGAAAACACCTTGAGATGGTATCCACTACAATGACTTTGTTCACAAGATCTTGATGGAATACTATGTGTATTCTTGGTTCCAAGACTCTTGGAATCTGGAAAAGTACGGAATCTTATGGCACGGCGAACAAGTTGTTGTGCTGGACTTGGGAAACCTTGGAGCAAATATTCTCTCCCAGTTCCACGACCCACCGGTCACAGGTAATGTGGGACCTAAAAAACTAGAAAGGCACTTTCGGACAACTATTGGTGGCTAGGATGGAGTTTTGATGTTCATAAATATTGCATGACATGCGATCCATGTCTTTGGAACAAGGTTAGTAAAAAAAAGTATGCTAGACTCCTCTAATGGCTTCCCATCCCTGGAACTCCATAGGAGTGCGTCAGCATGGATATTATTACTCGTCTTCCGGACACGGCCCGTGGCCATGATGCAATACTAGTGATTGTGGATCTATTGACAATGATGACGTACTTCATTCTTGTAACCACTAATGTGAATGCGGAGGAGACCGCTCATCTGTTCTTTGAGGATGTCGTGAAGTACCATGGCTTGTCGTTGTGTATTATCCCCGATCGAGATAAAACAATTGCTAGTAAAGTCTTGCAAAACATGTACAAGTACTTCGGTAGCGAGTCACAAGTATTGACAGCATTTCATCCTCAAACTGAAAAACAAAGAGAGTGCATGAATCGTACTTTGGAGCAGACGCTCCGCATGTACGTGGACCCTGCCACAAATGAATGGGACAAATTCCTAGCACCGACAAAGTTTACGGTGAACTTGGTGAACGATTCCACACAATTCACACCGTTCATTTTGAACAATGGTCGGCATTCAGTGGTGTTATATTCATTGGTGAAGAGTGGAAGTACATGAGGATAGGTTTCTTCTGTTCAAGCCTTTGCTGAGCGCATAGACACCTTGTTACAGGAGATAAAGGATAAATGCAGACAAAGTTGCCGTGAGGTCTCGTTTGACATCGGGGATAAAGTGTTGCTTAGCACTTAGAACCTTTGGATAAAGTCATGAGGGACACAAAAACATCTACCAAAGTAGATTGGGCCGTTTTCCATCGTGGCACATATTGGGCCAATGGCATACTCATTGCTGCTTCCACCAAGTATGAAGATACATGACGCGTTTCATGTGAGCCTACTAGCTCCATACACGACAGATGGAACCAGTCAGCTACCGCCTGTAGTCCTTGCTTTTGACAGCCAATACGATGTCCTTTACCTACTCTAACATCGAGAGCATACATCTCGGTCGTATGTTGTTAGGGAATACCTCATTCATTGGGCCAATTGTGGACCTGAACATAACCCATGGGACCCAAATCTCGGTGATCCACATAAATGTTCAACCAATACTAGAGAAAGCTTGCAGTTCCTACAGATGGATACATGGCAAGAGACACCACCTGAACGCGGAGAAAGTGAACAACATTCTCGCAGGACAACGTTCATGGACAGCGACCATAGGAGGTTGGGGACGCCCAACATGGTTGTCGCGCGGACGCTCAAGCCTAATGTGGAGAGGCCGCTAGCCATGTTGACCAACAAGCCGTAGCTTAGGTCCAAGTGCCATGCACGTGTTTATTTCTAGTTGGTGATTGAAATTATAAATTTTCTTTCACAATGTCGACGACTCACTGTCGGACACTCTCACTTGTTAGTCATGAACCGGGACAATTCATAATAAGTGAGGGGAAATGTAGTGGGAGGGACATTTTGGCCCTCCTACATTGCAGAATCAAGGAGTAGTTCATAACCACCCCTCGCTAATGTGAGGGCTGGCCGCTGGCCAGCCACGCGCTGGCCGCCGGCCGGCTAGCGGCCGGCCGGTTGGGTGGCCGATGGCCGGTCAGGTGACTTGCCGGTCACCCACTGGCAAGCCACCAGCAGTCGATCAAGCTGGTGGCTCGATCAGCAGTGGAGAGGCCACAAGGGCCTTGAGGATGAGGCCTATGGCTCCGTGCCCTCGCCCTTGTTTGCCGTCCTTTCCAGCAAGAATGAGTGAGGACGAGGGATCCTCACGAGCGAGCGAGGTATGAGAGGAAAAGAATATCTTCGGCGTAAAATCACCGGATGTGCCTTGCATCCCATGATTCTATGCTCTTGCATACAAAATGAAACTCGAGTTTGTTTAAAATAAACTTTGAGTTTTTAATGTAGAAAAATCATACGAACACACAAGTTCAGGGTAATACTCCCCCTCATTTTGGACCCAGAACAAGAAGGCGAGGTAAAAGCGGAAACAAGCCTCCAGAGACTTGAAATATTCAAGTCTCCCTATACGGGTCGTTGATGATGATTGCCCCCAAGAGTGACACAAGGGAGAAAAATCCTCGGACAAGCTCTAGACGTCGTTCTTCAAACTTAGACGATGACCTAAGTGTAGGAGCTGGAGACAGAGCCGTTACACCGTAGTAGTTTACGACATGCCCAAAGAAGAGAGAAGTGGTATCCTCTACATTCACATCATTGGTTTGAAGAATAGAATGTGTGATCTTAGTAAGAAAATATGCAGCCACTAGTATTGCATTGTGGCCATGGGCCATGTCTTGAAGACCAACAAAAAATTCCATACTAACTCACTTTTGGAGTCCCAGGGATGGAAAGCTATTGGAGGAGTCCAGTAGGCTTTTTGTTACCATCTTTGTTTTGAAGACATGGGTCACGTTTCATGCAATCCTCTCAGGCATTGAAACTCAATCTTGGCCACCAATAGTGGTTCGAGAGTGCATGTCCAATCTTTTGAGGTTCCACATGACCTGCCACCGACGGGTCATGGAACTGGGAGATAACATGTACTTGAAGGTCTCCTGATTCAGGCACAACAACTTGTTCTCCATGCCAATAGATTTTTGTGACCTCCACAAGTCTGTACTTGCCTTAATTAGGAGAGTATTGAAACCGTGAATCCACACGGTACCCCATCCAAATCATGTTTACAAAATTATTGTAGTGGATAATCTCTCGAGGTGGTTGCCACACATTTGCACGGGGTCTACTTTTTACATATTTTTCTGTCAAAATGACCATCAAATACCCCCCAAACTCGGTGGTTGCTTAAGATTATACGGGTTGATGGCTCAGTGGATCCACCACAGTGATGCGTCCTGGCCGATATTCTCACATGAGTGAGAATCATCTCAGGTATGTACTCTATTGTGCCTATGGTGTTGATACATTTGGTTGCATTTGGAAGAACACTAATGGGGCATGGTCGGTCACAACCGTCACGTCCCCTGTAGCATCCTCGAGGTAACAACAACACGTCTTGAAAGCATGTATCACACTGAGGAACTTTCAATCACCTGTTTTATACTATGTCTCTACGGAGATGAGCTTCCGCATCTCATACGCACTTAGATGATTATTTGGCATTTGGAATGTTTCAAGTCCTACTACCAAAGCAGTACTTTGTACTTCCTATGGTTTCAATGGATTTGGAAGAGCTAAGACGGACAATCTGAAAGAAAGTTTATTGAATTTGAGAAACGTATTAACGTGATCAGATGTCTATTATAGTGCACGTCTTTTTGCATGATCCTGGTTTGTGGAGCTACCAGAGTTGAATATCCTTGCATAAAGCATCAAAAGTGGTTCGCAAGGCCGAGGAAAGACCGAATCTGTCCAAAATTCTCTAGACACGGCCAATCCACCATGACTTGGACCTTTTGTGAATCAACACGGACAGTGCCCTTGCCAACTATGTTTCCAACGTATTTGAACTCATCTTTTGCAAACTTGCACTTGCTCGCTTTCATGTAACTTTTCTGATTACAAAGGATTGTAAGGACTTTGTGCAGGTGTTCTACATACTCTTCCATTGAATTGGATATTTTTAGGATGTTATACCGTTAAACCAAGACAAATTAACCAATTTTTTTGCTGGATATTTGGTTCATTTCTCCTTGGAAGGATGCCGGGACATTCGTTAGCCCAAAGCACAAACCCCAAAACTGATATTGTCCCACGTGCATCTAAAATGCCGCTTTGGGTACATCATCCTCCAAGATGTGGATTTGATGTTACCCTTGAGACAAACTCGAGACTTAAAAGACTGTTTCACATTATAGTTGTTGGAAAATTTCCTTGATCCGCTATAAGGGAAATCGATTATTCACCATCAGATTATTCAATGCCCGGTAGTCTATCCACATGCATATATTACCATCCTTTTGTTTCACAAAAAGGACCAGCTCACGGTACAACAAGCTACTCGGCTAGATCCATCCTTTTGCAAGGTACACTTTGATTTGACATTTGGTCTCTCATATTTTCATAAAACTAAAGTGATAGATGGATCTTAATGGAGGATCTGTCTCCCGCTGTAGTGGAGTCGTGTGGCCCATACGTCATTCTAGTGGAAGTCCAACCAGTGGGTCTCACAATACACCAAAAAAAATCCAGCTATAGATATTTGATCTCTTACGACATAACTTCCTTCACTTTGTCCACCACTTTCAATAGGTGTGCCAAGAAGTATTGACAGCCCTGTCAAATATGGCTCTTGACTTGTATCACAGACAAGAAGGCATGGAATCCAAGTTGGACCGATGAAAATTCCATACTTGGAAATCATTGTTGTTCCGTTCAAAGGATCAAACGCTTTAATTCAAAGTAAGCCAGAGCCTTGTCTTTCTGAAGCGATGGATCGCCTAGTACCATGTTAAACGGGTCGAGAAGGCTGAGTACCTCCAGTGTGATGCTCTATGTGTAACCTTGAATACACGTTTTTGTCACCAAAAATAACTACCCCATCCGATAGCTCGTACTTTAAGCCTACGTGTCTGGTAAAACCAAGGCCAAAAAATGATTAATCTCCTCCAGGGTGAGCCAACACGTTCGTCGGAGTACCGACTAGGTGTCCAAAGAACTTTATCAGAGTGTAGCCTCCACTAATCCGAGTGAAACGCTCAATAACGGCAAACAAAGCTTTTCCTAGACATGGAATCGGCATGGAAAATGCCACAAATCCCATGATTCACTCACTTGAGTGTACATCTTGTGGCTATGTGTGAATTCAGGAAACACCTCCTAGTCTTAAAATTTGATTGGGTCAAAATTGTCGACCAGAGATAACGTGAACGCGATGGAGCTCATTATTCTGAGGAAGCTTTAAATAATCACTGCGTCGTACAATTCTTGCATAGTAGTGAGCTTCGCCACAAGTAACCATGTTCAAACGTACATTTCATTTGAAGATACAATGTTTAGTGGAGAATGATGATGAACGAGTGTGGAATGGTGTTCAATATGAGAGGAGAAACAACTGAGAAATTTGAACTCATTAAAACTTAGATTTTAATACTTTGTTGACTGAAAATATGAGCCCACAATCATGATCCATATTTCTCGCTGAGTGTTCCTCACTAACGTCACACAGGGATGGAGAAAACCTGCACTAGGACATTGTTTCTGTCCACAATCGGGCCCAGTACCGCGGCCACGATCATGTCCACTACCCTGTCCGGGGCCTCCTACTAGACCATCTCCACGAGGTGTTACGGCTGGAGCCAATGCCGTGACCTCTTTTCCACCACTTGTAGCCTCAAGGAACTGAGCCCAAAATTGGCCAGACTACATAGAGTTGTCGTAGAGTCCTACGGAGAAGGCTATGTTGCAATGCCCACAAGCTGCCTGTAGCTTGTCCTTATCATGGTCCTGCTTGTGGTTGGGGGGCTCCTATCCACGAGTCTTCTTGACAGGGGGGTTTCCAGGCTGCTTGCCATTTACCTCACTCCTCTGCCAGGCTCTCCCTCCAGCCCTGCATCATCTATGTGCACGTCGTAGCCTTGTTGTATACTTGCGTTCAGTTGTGCATCCGAGTAGTGCTTTGGGTTTACCATGTAGTCACGCAATGTCCTCCAACTTGTTTAATCTTGATCCATTTTCATGGTTGTGGTCTTGTCCTTTAGCTTCTTGCTGGCAAGACCATCATATAAATACTCTAGCAGCAAGCATTCTGGGTACTTCAAGGTCTAGATTGTGTCATCCTTGATGAAGCTTTTGGCTTCCTCCAGGAGTGCGGTGAACTCGCTCGAGTAGGAATTAAGTGAGCTTTCTGAAGTGCGAGCCTCCTCGTGTTGCATGTACTTCTTATGCATGATATCCCAAAATGCCTCCCACGATATGGGCTACAACACCAGGTGTGGCCACTCCGCACCCCACTCCTTGTCCACGTTCTTGAATATTTTGTCTTCAAATCACATCATGGCAAGGTGCCCCCACTGACCTCGTGCAATCTTATGGATACTCAGAACGTGTTCCATGGATTTGGCTTGTTGATCAGCTTCACTCTCTTTTGAAGTATCTCCACACTATGGAGGAAGGTCATGCTTATGACTTCTCTTGATTTTGTCAAGGCATGCAAGTCCTTGCTACTATTAGTAGAAATATGAGTACCTATGTCACATTGTGACCGCCACTACATCCGTACCCAGGTCATGCTATGCAATGCCTTGTTTAGGTAACCACATCGGCGGATAATTTCATGACCAATCGAATGTTGCAACTGGTGATCATGGTCAAGGTTTGTGATGCTTTGCCCGATGTGGACTAGTAGATTTGGAAGCACAAATTTGAACTCTGATGTTGTCAGAGCCTCAGTAATTGCCTCAAAGTACCTCACGTTGACCGTGCATCTTTACACATTGAAGGAGGGTACGACTGACGCACACAAATCTAAGGAGTCCCACCTTTTGAAGGAAGCTATCGTCCACAATGAAACTTGATTAGGCGTGGGTCTGTTCCATTATTGCCACATCATAGGAAGGGGGTTCCATCCCCACTCCTTTGGATGGTTTCGTAACTACACCATCGGTGCTGATCTTGTGTCGTCCCATCATAGGAAGGGGGGTCCATCCCCACTCCTTTGCCTCAATGGTTGCTTTCAAATGCTTCCGATATTAAAAGAAAATTACCTTCACTGTTGCGTCATCCGGATCGTGCTCATTAGAACTTCCCGCATGACTGTTTTTGGTGTTCTTACTGCTGTCGGCAACCTCACTGCTTTTGGCTATTTCTTGTAATTAAACAAGCACCTTTCCCTCTCGAACGATCGGATCAAATTTGGGGCATGATGACGGCGATGAGTGGGTTCCTAGTAGCCTCTTCCATTGCCGAATTCAATCTCTTCGTCGGGATCCACATTCAGGTGATTGACCTCAAGCGCATCCTCTGTCATGTGGGAGTTGTCCACGTGTACATCGACGTGCTCACCAAGCACTTGTTTGGCTTCTGCACGCTTCTTCTTGATTTCTCTGAGTCTAGCATAGATTGCCTTCGGCGACAAGGTTGTTGATTTGGCCACCGTGCTCGCGGTGATGACTCCTTAAACTTTTAGTCCACAAAGGCCACGTGGTGAGGTCGTCATCACCTTGCCCTTGTTGGTCTTGGACGGTCCGACACTTGCCATTTTGTCGTGCATGTCAATATAATATGAAGACCCTCTTGTGATAATCATCCCACAACCTTGGAGAGATTTTTCATCTCGTGGATTTTTTTTTCTGTCGCGACTGGTAAGGAAACTAGAGAAACATTCTATCTTCCTACGCCGCCACGGACGGCACAACCGTACAATAAAATTCTAACTTTCCTTGGCCTGCACGGCTGGCACAATCATGTGGTATAAAAAAAATTCTATATGCTACCACATTTGGCACAAACTTGTGGGTTTTATGCCAACTTTCTAACCCATGATTCACGGTACTAAGTAGCCAATAGAACCTAGACAAATAGGAAATTAAACTAGAAGAAAGTGAAAAGCAATATGAGTGCCTCTCACAAAACGAGAAGGAGAGGGAGAAGAGAAACTCTGAATAATATTTTGTAACTTCCTCACTCTTTTCCTTCCTCCCTATTGTCTTCTTCTTGCCTTCCTGTTGTCCTTGGTTTGTTCTTCATGTTCCTTGATGTGTGTTGCGTCTTTTGACAACGTCTCCCTTAAGCCGGTGTCGTTGGAGAAGCCACCAAAAAAATCAAGGTGCCGTCCTTCTTCTTCTTAGGGTGCTCTCAGGCCGTGAGAGTCCCTGGTCTTGGGAAGGGGTGCTGCCCCAAATTTTTGTTAAAGGAGGGAGGAGGCAATCTTGAAACAAGGAGAGAAAACAATGGTTTGTAGGTTGACACTCCTCACCCCGTCCATTAAAAATCCACGTAGCTCCCTGGGCTAGAGAAGAGACTTGGAGGAGATGGTAAAATAAAAACATCTCTTCAAGAGCTTTCTAACATACTTTGTATTGCTTAAAATGGTTAAATTTTAATCATACACCCCCCTATGGCATTTCTGCTACTTCAAAATCGCCATAGTAGTGCTTCAGCTTGTTGATGCGGAAACCCGGATTAATTGTCATGCTGCCTGGCTGTCAAAATCAAGCGACGACTTGGACTTGCATCCACTTGAATTCAATTGGTTCCCATCCTTGGAGTTTGAGCTTTGTTAGGTCCTCTGTAGCATACGGACCATTATTATGGTTAAAATGGTTGTTAAATATTTATCGGGTACTTTGGGTACTCGAGGCTCAAGTTTCGAGCAGTCAAAATCCCGGAAAAATATCATGGGCTAGTCTGGTTTGACTGTAGCCTGGAAAATAATCCTTGGTCAGATTCGAGGCGAAAGGAGTGTCGCGATAGAATGTCCATCGCATCATTCCTCCTCCACCCCTAGAATGACGCTAGGGTCCTGTTTCTAGCGTGACAATGCCACGTGGAAGAAGTAGGATTAGGTTGCATGTTTACAAACGTGCCCTATGACGACTACGTCCATTTGTGGCGCGGTTTGTCTCAGCCAAAATGGCTGAGGCGACCATTTTCTCCTCCTCGTGAGACGACTATTCTGAGGGCCTACATTTTGGTTCAGCAGTTAGTCGCAAAACAGACCACGTCTGTTATATCCTCTCTGCAAGTTTTGATTTTTGCCAAGCTGAGGAGGTCGCATTTGCCAGCATAGAAGATGTCGTAACTTCAATGTCAACATGTTGCTTACTTCATTGCCGCTTGATTCTTTGTAAGGTTTTGCTGTTTTTCCTTCCAGACGCTGGAGAAGTCACGGTGATGGATGTCAACAGTAGGAACATTGCTTTGATGTTGTAATCCTGTCAGTGTGATGTCGCAGACCACCCCAAATGGAATTTAACCTGTTCTGGTGAAATTCGCTGAATTATTGGCGAGTTCGGTAGTCGAGAGTTTTGTTTTCCAATCAGTCCCGTTTTCCATTATAATTGCAATGGAGTTGTTCAAGCATCTGATTTTTCTTCTTGTATTTTCCATATTGTTTTAGCATCTGGCTGCCAAAACATGTCATCTTTCCAAGAAAAAAATGACTAATAAAATGGAATTAGCCTGGCTGATGATGGTATGTGGTACACATTGTAGTCGCAGGATGTTTTTAGAGATAGTTGACGGTCACAGTGGTCATTTTCCGGATGCAATGGGACAGATTTTAAAACATGTTCACTACCACGAGGATGAATTCAAAGCCCTTTGGGGTGTCGGGAAGTCCTGTCATGAAGTCTATGCACATGCAGACCCACCTCAATATTGGAACGGGGAGAGGTTGGAGCAGTCCTAGTAGCCTCGTGCAATGAGATTCTTGTTATTGAGAGGTGTCACATTATTTATAGAATGCTTTCAAGGTGGTCTGCATCCAATCCAAATAGTAGTAATTCACTTGTTTCTCAAGTGTCTTGTCCTCTACAAAATGTGCACGAGGGTCGATGTCGTGGTACTCCTCTGATAGCATTATTCAGAGCTCCTCCTTTGTTGGTATGAAGACTTGGAGAGAAATTCACCATCACCAGTATGGGTCCTCAAACTAGAACTTGGTATTTTTGTACACAGAAAACTCCTTGTAGGCCTTCACAAACAGCATCTCGAGGTACGGGTATCGTTCAAAGAGTAGCGTACTTGGTTGGTGCACACCTGGAGCATGACAGTTTTTTCTTAGGTTTTGACTGGCTTCAGATCCTCCCTTAAGCTCATCGCTACTACAGCCAAAATACAGCAGCTAAGAAGGCAATCCAAGTGCATCAGTTGAGCCATGTTTTTTGTAATGAAGGTTGCGACATATCTAACCACACAGGCCCTAGCTCTATCTCTTCTTCTCCCTCCCCCCCCCCCCCCCCCCCTCAGACTGGACAAACTCAGGATGTTTAAGTAGCACTTATAATTAATCACCCGGCTGCTTGCCATTACTCGTATTGCTGCACCTTGAAACTAACATCATTCTTGTTAAAGATCTGCTCGTTATCTCTTCATGCATTCAACATGCTAAAATTCATTCTATGTGCATTCAACATTTAGAAACACACCTGTTTTCTACAATCCCTCAATCGTCCCGCGGTGTCTGCCTAGACGATGTTTTTTATTCCTTTGAAAATCATATTATACCTTCTAAAGACAGCCATACACCCAGTGCAAGATTTGTGCAAATTTTCACTAGTTTTGAGTGTACTCGTCACATGCACCATCCCCATTTTTCTGGGAGACATCTTTAGGCAACCTTACAAATAGTGAACCAACGAATCAGGTTAGACACTCCAGGTAAGTATAGTTTTATTGTTTAACACTAAAATTAAAACCTTTTTTGCAGGAAAGAAGACCATCAAGTTTGAGAAGGAATACTTCTTGAAGCTATCTTTTAATGGTGTTGCAAGCTTGTATGGTATGAGCGGTCAAGGAAGATAGAGAAAGCAAGCAATTGGCAGATTAAATGTGAATTATAATACAGATTTAACACGAGGAATTTTTTAGAAAAATGCTACACCCAAAATAAAATTGTAGCTGTAAGAAGCTACAAAATTGTTTAAATTTAGTGAACGTTGAACAAAGTTTTTGTATACAATCTCAAGTTTTGCTGCTCCTTTTTTTTCCCATGGGTATCATCCAACCACACTAGAAGTGGCCCTAAATGTACATAGAAACACATAATTCAATTATAAAAATGGAGATAAATTTCTACCTAATTCTTTCATATGTGAAAAGGTTAGGAAACTAGTGTGAATTCAATTCTTTGGCCATGTAAGACAAATAGGGGGTGTGCTGAGACACATTAGATAAATGAGCACATTCAGTGTGCTATTAGTGTACTTTTGTATGGTAACTAAGTGTACTTGTCAAAGAAACTAAGACCAAGCACTAATGTCCTTAAAAAGAAGAGAGATGCTTGGCCTTATGAGACACACGAAAGTTATGCTAGGACACATGAGAGAAATTAGCACACTGAGTACACTCTTATTGCACTCTGTACGACGAGTGAGTGCACTTACACTAGTTCCTCACACTGATATCCTTCCTAGGTTAAAATTTGTTTGGCCATACATGAAAACAAGCAAGATGTGCTTGAAAATATGAGACAAATTATTTTCACGAGTGCGCTATAAGTGTTCTTTTGCCTGGTGACTTAGCGCACCTGCCACAAACACTAGCTCCACGCACTGGATTCCTTCCTGTTAAGAGGACAAAAACTATCCATGTAGGAAAAAAAGGCAAGGTGTATTGGAAAACATGAGACAAAGTAGCACACCGAGTGTGCTCTTGGTGAACGTTTTCTTGGTGACTGTATGCAATTGCCACATGCACTAGTCACATGCACAGAGGTCCTCCATAAGGTGATAATTAATTTTCCATGTAAGGCAAAATTATAATATTGCCACACACTATGGATGGAGTACAGGGATGGGTGCTGAGGACTCCCTTTGAAGAGAGAAAACTCAAGATACACACTAAAAAGCCGGTGTATAAAATGCCCTCTGTCAACCATACCTTGTATGGTGAGTGGATGGGAATGCTGCCGGAATTTTGGATGATGTTGCAGGTGTGGAGGAATTAGATGCAGCTTGAAAGATCCTGAAAACGTTGAGTGGGATATTTTGATCTATCTATTATGCTGTTGTGGAGACCCGAGTCACATGTTGTTAGAGGAATTGGATGACCGACTCATGAAGCAAGTGCATGTACTCACAATGGAGCACCTTTTTCTCTCCTCAAGCGTGTGCTAAGATTATCATACTTCTCAAAATGAGGCAAGGAGAGCTTTGAATGTTCCATTTCTTGCCTCAATAGCTATTTACAGTTCCTTATAGAGAGGTGCATTCACATCTGCGAGGCTATCTGCAAAATTACCAGATGGGATGGGTCCCTCCTTGTACAAGAGCAGGGTTTTGTTAAAAGGTCCATGGATGGCCAAAGGAAGGAGGTCGTTACTAGCTGATGGGAAAGTGGCCAATTTTGTACGGAATTAAATGTGGTAGTTGTAAAAGGTATATGAGGGACTGTTGGAGGTGGATACTGAGTGTGAGATTATAGAGTTCCATGTGTGTTATGGAGGGTTGGGGAAGTGGTGGTGGTAGAAAGGTAATTAAAATGAGCTAAAAAATGAGTACGATTCAGTTAGGCGGAGATGGGACAGTTGAGGAGGCCGTGTGGTTAGACGGGGATACTCTCGTGGCTACAGTAAAACAAACAAGAGGGGGAGGTGATGGAATCAATGGATTCTTGTTCTTGTGGGGCTCGATGCTACAAGGGAGATAGGCATCAATGATGGGGAACACAAGGAATCCATGGAGGAAGGTGTGGGAATGGCACAGATCAGGGGATCCAGAGGAGGGTGGACGCCAGTCGGCAAGCAAGAACATCTCCATGGACAGTGGTGGGGGAGGTGCATGGGCCCTTGTGTGCAAAGTGCCCTTGGCCAAGTCCTTGAAGAGTATGGTGGAGTGTGCAATGCAATCTTGCATGTATGTTAGCATGCTACAGTCTGCAACAATGGAATCCGGACTGATCAGGCCCACCTTGGACTTAGCCATCTGACCAAACTTGAAGCATGATGTCACAGAGCTTTGTGTAATGTGTGAACCGTTTTCGGCTACATGTACACCGATTCTTGACTGGCAAGATGAATGGTCAGTCACAGTGGCAAGCGCCCGTGCCGCAGAAGTATTGTCAACCTCCAGGGCAGCAGCTTGAGCACAAATACTACTGTTGGCTGATTCATGGGATGCAAAGGGTGCAAAATTGGCAAGCATGATGGCATGGCTTCTGTTATGTATGGATGCATTTGTGCTTGGGCTGTGCCTTGTGCATGGTTAGGTGACCTTCTCTTGTAAGATTGGAGTCTAAAAAATGGTGCTAATAAATACTGTAAAAGCATGATAAGACTTGTATACACAGGAACAAACAACCTATCAAGCACTTGCTACATCTGCACACATGTGCCACATTTGTGATTGTATCCTTAGCATGTGCCACAACACTCAGGTATTATGAGGTGTATACTTCTGCAGATGGGGTAGCACTAGAGAGTGCTTGTATATGTGGAAGAAATTGTGGAGGGAGGAGATGGTAGGGGGAGGGATGGTGACTGAACGAGGGAGAGGGGGAATTCAGTTGGTGCATGAGGCAGAGTAACGACACCGAGCTGGGTGGTGGATTTTCTGACCACTATATTGAAGTTTAGATCTTTTTTGGACATGGTTTAGGCTAACATTATGATCTCCCCCCTGTTTTGTCAACCGTGACCCTCCTTCCCCCCTCGCTCGAAAGAAAATAATCCATCTGCCCCTCACTCAGAACCATAAGCCTGAGTTGCCCATGTCCTTGAACATTAAACTCCATCCACCCACCTGTTTTTGCCATGCTCAAGCAGCGACACATGTTGTTGCTTGAGCAATGAAAAAAAAAGGCATGTAGTTGGGGTGCAATTGGGGAGGGCGGGAGGGGGAGGGGGGGGAGGGGGGGGTTCTGACTTCGACGACGAAAGTGCCAGCCGACGCCCGTCCGTCGGCACTTTTGGCATCAAATACCAGCGTCACCCCCCTTCCTCTCCCCCTTTGCAGCCCCCTTGTCCCCCGTCCCCCTCCTCCCAAGCCGGCATCCGATCGAGGCCCTTGCAACTGAGGGACACGATCAAATGGGCGGCCTGCGGGGTGCGGGAGGGGGACTCCGCTGGGGATTCCGACTGACAGGCATGGGCTGGGATCCCCGTCGCTCAAAGAATGGGAGTCAAATGCTCCCCTTCATTTCCTTCATGCTTTCACCATTTTACCACCTTTTGACGTACAAACCATACACAAGTCCACTCCCTAGTTACACCCAAGATTCTAAGAATTATTTTTATGGCTGGGTATTTCTCTTGACGGCTCATCACTTGTCCTTCTCTCGGTGCTTATCCCTCCTTATGTGTCTCAGAAATATCTCACCATAAGTTGCCGATGAGAGTGGTTATTAACCAAGCATTACCTTCAACCAATTTCCAAGTTCTCATGCCTCTCACAGGCCTTCATGAGAATGAAAAATAGCGGGGGGACACCATCAGTGTCCTTTTTTATCCACAAACTTAACCCACTATAGCTTAGGATCACCCCAGAAGCTGCTGTGCGGCATGTGTCAGCCGCCTATGTCCGCTAGGGGCATTAGTTGCTTCACCCACCGTTTTTTTGTATTTTATCGGTATACTAGCTGCTGGAATGATTTGCATATTTTTGCATGTGATACCTATGGACTAATGCCAGAATCTAGTATGTGTATGCAAAGCTGTGCATCAACAACGTCAGGCTCTCTTTGACAGGTTCTCATGATACCTGGTTCTGGTGAGTGTGCGCAGAGTTACGTTCAGAACTGAGGTTTTTGGGCTACTTCAAGGCTAACTGAATTTCTGTAGCGTGTTACCTTGTCAGCATCCGTGAGACCTGGTTTTTTTGTGCACCTGTTAGTTGCTCATTCTCCTAGAAAATGCTTGCTGGAAGAAACTATGACCATCCGTCCTAGCCCAGTCCATGCTGTTCTCTTGCTACTTTGGCATGACAGCGTGACTGTCAACAAAGAGAGTGTTGCAAGGTCATGAGCATCAAGGCTAGGAAGTTTCTTGGAATCTTTAAATTTTCCAAAAAGATAAACTGTGGAAGCTTCCAAGTCCTGCTGTCTCATCTGAGCAATGCTATCTAAACAAGCTGACGCGATTGCAAGTAGTCCATGTTGACCCGGGATTCCAGGGTGTCCCTATAACTGCGGCCGCGGAACCGTGATCCACATTGACAGGGCATTGATTTGGATCGAATTCACATTTGACGTGCTCGCAATGTCCCCCTCCCCCCAACCGCAGCCTCTGCCACTGGCCATGTCTGACACAGATATTCAGTTACCACGTCTTCCGGAAATTTGGGGCAACCCCCACCCATCCAGGCCCTGACAGTTTGAACACCATAGTAGAATTATAAAAAAATTACTTTGAGAAGGGATTTGCATGCTGAATAAGTTTTTTCATTTGCTTGCAACTCCAAATTTATATGTTCCACAAGCAAATCCTGTAATCCAGAATTCAGACCTCAAAATCTGAACGTTGATTTTTAAACTTTGAAAATTGGAGTTTAAATCTAGAAAATTGATGTCTGGTTTGGAGATTTTAAACTCGAACTTCTAACATTAAGCTTTGAAAAACATACTCCTTTCTTTAAAATGCAATATATGGACAGTCCCACCCCAGTAGAGTCCGATGTTCCGAGGTGCCATTGTGAGTCAGCGCGGCTTACCACAAAAATTTGAGGAAATTCGACAATCATGGAGAAAACCGGCAATTCCATCCGCAAAATAGAGGGAATTTAATGTATAGATGGTGCCAAGAACAAGCCAGAAAAATGCACAGTCCCACCCCAGTAGAGTCCGATGTTCCGAGGTGGCCGATGTGGGGGGAGGGGGAGGGGGGGGGGGGTCACATCAATGTGCCAAGGTGGACATTGATGTGCCGCGGTTTGGGGAGGCCACGTCAACACTGCAAACAGTACAAGAGCCAAAAAAAAAGGATTCAGCTAGGAAAGCCACACTGCTAACTCAGTGAATGTAATGGCAGAGAGACATAGCAAAAGGAAAATAACACAACCACATAGCTGCCGTGACGCACTGCGGGTGGCCCACACGTAGTGTCAGTTTGCCAAAAAAACAGCCCAAAAACCACTGTTTTGGGCATATCTCTATGCACGCTCATCAGACCGAGGTGTCATTTGAACCTAGAGCTGCGAACTCAAGCCAGACATAGTGGATCTAAACATACTATTCTCTGGCACCAGGGCAGATGTGTCACATACAAAGATATGCAGTGCGGCTACACTGTTCAGAAAACATTAAAGACCGCATATGGGACAACCAGAGCCTTGGCAAGCTGCAGATGTGTGGCACCAGCTATACAGGAGCCAATGGGGTGACCCTGTGCTCCGGAAGGTCAGCTAAGCACCATGCCACCGGGTCATCACCACGTCAGTGCCAGCTGGGTGAGCGTCAGGGATCTACATGAGCATGGTCACGACTGAGTGGTCACATTCACTTTTGAACAAAACTAGATAGGGAAGGTAAACAGACCAACACTCCCCCATGACGTGATGCTACACATTTCCACACACGTGTCGAACTGAAATGACTAAAAAAAAAATCTCGACAAGAACAACACAAATCCCACTCTCAATCACCCTCTGACATGGGGCTTAGCTCAAACGAATGACTGCTCTGAATTTCCCACGCGCCAACGTCTTGGTAAAAAAGTCAGCCCGCTTCATGTCAGTACCCACCAGATGATGGAGATCTCGTGTTGCTGCAATAGATCATTCACAAACGATGCTCAACAGCAATGTGCTTTGTGTATTCATGGAACACACTGGATTTATCCTTGATGGCAAGGGCACTCCAGCTTTAAAAACAAAGAACAGTGCTCCAGACGGACTGAAGAAGCTCGCGGAACAAGCACTTCAATCACACAATCTCAACAGCGCCTACCTCCAGTACCTTCCTCTGATCAGCTGTTTGTCATTAAACCATCCATTCCACTGTGCCAGGACACAGCGGTGTTGCCCACCAAGAACGCATACCTGGTCCGGATTCTCCCAATAGAGCTCTAGGCCCACTCCTTGTCTGTGTAGTCGTCAAGAGCCACTGAGCACTTCCGATGGAAGACTAGCCCAAGGCACGGGGTGGGGACCAAGTATCGTTGCAATCACAAAGATTCATGGAAGAATCTTGTCCAGTGAAACTGTGGGAACTAAGAAGGGAGGTTGAATGCAAAGGTAATGTCGGAATTGGTGGTTGTAACCAGGTACATCAGATAGCCAATGATGCATAGGTACAGGGTTGTCAGAAATGCTGACCCTCATCATGCTGCAGTTTGAACGGTGTGGTGGCTGAAATATTTTCAGCACCACAATTCCAGCACAAACATTTGCAAGAGGACATGGGTGCTGGTTTTGCGCAGCATCCTGCAGACATCCATGGCCTGCGTCATCTGGGTGCACCATCAAGACAAGCATCCTTAATGGAGCAGTGCGCATGAAGATGGAGCCATGAGAAGCTGGCTGGCACAGGAAATGACATGCAGGGCCACATCTAGAGGTCTGAAGCATGGCATGCAATAAAACAGCACATGGCTGTTGCTGTTGACAAGGTAGCACTTGGTGCTGGCCACTAAGCAAGACAAAATAAACTCAGCCTGAAGGGTTGAGTCGGTGTTTCGGTAGGGTATGCAAAAGAATAATTTCAGTACTGATCGTGAATTTCGGCAACATTACGAACCCAACGGAACAAAGATCACAGTAATTGGCCAAGTACCAAAGAAGTTCTGGTTCCTCAAAGTCGTGGAAGGATTTTCAAAAGCATGTGTATTTGCTTGAGGACTTATCCAGATTGCAGCGCTGGATAACACCCCAATGGCTTCTGATGATGGAGATGATTTGAGGAGGTTGTTAGCATAAATCAGGATGACAGCTAAGGGGCTGTGTGTCGGAAGCAAAAAGATTGAGAAGAAGGGTCTGCCTCACTCTGTACGTACCCCGATTGCTACAGGGTACCTCTGAACTCCTAGCTTTAGCACCACAGTGATTTCTTGAGCTTACAGAGGGCCTTACCAATGTGCCAAACCTTGGTGCCATCCTCTAGGCCTAGAAGTTGGACCATGTATCGTTCGTGATGGACACTCTTTCAGTACAAGGTATGTTATATTCGCATTGTAAAGGAGTAAATTATTAACCTCTTTGGTACACTTTGCACAACCTCCATCACTATCACACCTGACCGGCAGGATTCCCTCAAGGTGGATGATTTGACACAGCTATGGAAGGTGATGGGCCTGTACTTGTGTCTAGTTGGCTCTGTGATGTATTTGGCCATGACCACATGACTTGACAACGCCTTCCCCATCAACCTGCTTATATAATTCTCTAAGTATTCTCAGGCAAGATCCCTTTATGCAGTTATTTGAGTGGTCGAGTATGTGATTCACACCGTACCTCAGACTCTTTTTTTGCAAGTAGTTTTTGGTGGTAGTCGACTACTACACAAATACTGACAGGACCTTGAGCCCTCATGGATGTACTTAGACAAGCAACATGTTCATGCTCGGTGGCACCACAACTTGGTGGTGCAGCGGCAAGGATGATCATATTGCACATAGATCATCCGAGACTAAGTATGTTGCGTTGGGGACTGGGGCTGCTAAGGCGGTGTGGTTGTAGCATCTTTTTTGTGCGTTGCGTCAGTCTGTGCCTTCAATTGTTTGGTAGTGTGATAACCGGAGTGTTATTGTCATTACCAAGAACTCGGGTATGTTTCATGCATGCACGAAGCACATTCTTGTTTGATAATCACTTTGTGCATGATTTGGTAAAGCGACAGGTGATCTTTATCATCTTGGTCCAAATGGAAATGCAACGGGTTGACTTCCTGGCCAAGGCATTACTATGCAAGAAGTTCATGCTTGCCATTTGTTCTGTCGGAATGTGTCCCTTGGCTGAGGGTAGATGAGAGTGGGTGTGCATGTATATGGAATGTTGAGTATCTCGTTGTGTACATGTGTCATTTTTGTACGTGTATGGACATGAGTACCATCAGGTCATGGGTGAGTGTTGTGATGTGAGCCATCCCCGTCCGTTTGTATAGCTTACTGTGACCACTCGGCCACGTCCATGCTCATGCAGATCCCGCTAGCGTCGGAGCATGGTCGGGTACTGGCCCGCCCACCAGCTGCCACAACGTCGCGGGTGCTTGCTTGGACGTTCTGCAGTTTCTTTGTAATCTCTAGGATTTCCTCCGTGGACAGGCTTTTGAGCCTGATTTGCATAGTTTGCATTGTATTCCACCTTTCGTTACTGAACCCATACATGTGTATATTTGTTGTATCTAGCTCGGGACTCTGAACCTAGAAGTTGGACCATGTTTGAGCTCAAGAGCAAAGACAGAGAGCACACTAGAAATGTACAAATGGCCTGACGGACCCCTGAAGCATAAATACCGGACCCCCTAAGAAAGGAAGCTTTAAACCAGATCTGGTGCACATAGAACCAACAGGACCAAGGACCACAAATTCAGATCAGCGACAGGTCATTTGGTGAGTAGCACCACATGACAATGATCCAGGTGTCACTTGCCTCACGAGCTGATATTGTCACTGAATAGCATACCGTGGAGCATTGTGAATCTTTCAGATACTGAATAGACGATCCTTGGCAACAACAAAGCATGCCTGTCTTCAAATCATCAACCTAATTTACATCATCAAGCCCGTCATGACCTACAGGATGTACCCCCCAACAGTACTCATAGGTGAAAGACAATACACGACCAACTGAGTGTGACACACTCCCCAATGCCATCACACTCGTTGTAATGGTGGTAACACCCTGTTGGCTGCTGTTGTGGGTACAGCGAGACTACCCTCAAGGGAGATAGAGGTGGTACGACGCACATGCGCCATTTGAAGGCCACAATTGTTGTAGTCCAAGGTCATAACGATACACTCGATATACTAGTGAGCGCTCCCGTAGCTGTTGCAGTGGATAGATAATCTACTGCCATCATGCGTAGAAGTTCCCCATACCTTGCCGCTTATCACCTGCATCTCATTGTGACTCTTATTCCCCTTAAAGCCAAATCCGGAGAATTAGAATTGAGAAACATTATGCTAAAGGCCTGTAACATATTGCTATTGATGGTACTATTGCTCGTATGGTAGGTTGAGGTGAGGTGAAACGGAGGAAGGCTCTTAAGTATGAGTGGTCTACAAAATTTGTCAAAATCAGGACGTGACTGTGTTTCTTGAGAATTTGGAACAGTGACAAGAAATGGTCTCATCCAAAAAGTATTGATAAGTCAATAGTGGCATGAGCAAAGGGAATACTGACGTGTACAGCGCGTCTGTTGATGTCAACAAAGAGAGGGAAGCATTTTCCTTGGGCGCTCAAAGGATTCCTCAAGCGCCCTGATCCCACATGTCTCCCAGTATTTCTAAGCCATTTTCTCCTTGTTTGTGCCTTCTGTTGTAGTTATCCATATCTACAGTTGTAGCTGCCCGCGGCTATAGTTGTACCTACTCGCAACTGCTATTGCTGCTACGGTTGTTGCTAGTCCTGTGAGTGGCCTCTAGTGCCGTTGCGGGAAAATTTTGATGCTGCCACACCCATCTCAACTGCACGCTATGCTTTGGTATTGGCAGCCCGGTGTTGGCACTATCTTTGCGGCTAGTCGTCTGCTGCTGCTGTTGACAACTACAGGTCTCTGTGCCGTGGTGGGTCCTCCAAATTCTTTGGTAGCAACTAATACACTCATTGATGATTCCATGACTATGTCTCTGCCTTTCATCTCAGTGAGGGATACAACGGTACTCAAACATCAAAAGAAGATGCGTGGAAGCTTCCAGGACCTGCTGTCCTGGCTGAGAAACATTAATGGAATAGGCTTACCCATTAGCAAACAATGCAAATATAAAACAACAGGGATTCACCTAGGAGAGACATGTTGTAGTCTCAATGAACGTAATTTCATATTAAACTAATGATTGAAGAGAAGGCAACCAAAATAGCTACAAGGACGCACGGTAGATGACCCAAGCGCCAGCATCAATTTCCTAGAAGAATAGCCCAAAATGCATTGTTTAGGACATGTCTCTTTGCATGCTTGTCAAGACAAGGTGTTGTCTGAACCTTAACATGTAGAAGATCCTGTGGACGTAGTGGAACCACACAAACAAGGGTCTCATACCAGGTTGAATGCTCCATGTGAAAGAACATGCAAAGGAAGCTTGTTCACTGAGAAAACTGGAATGACTACGTATGTGGCTACATTTGCCCATACAAGATGCAAATGAGTTGCATCACCAGTACAGGAGCCACAGGGGTGAACGTGGGGTCCAATAGGTGAGATGATAGATCATTTAGTTACAACCATGTGAGAGCCAAATGCGTCACTGTCAGGGATGTGGACAGGAATGGACACGTCCAAATGGTCAAAGGTAGCTACACACAAAACTGGACAGGGACGTCAAATAGACCAAAATGTATGTGCTATTGCTTCGTTTACTTTCATTGTTGTGAATTTTGCAAACATGTACATGCCGGAAATGCGTTGAGATGTATGAGGTTTTCCCATAATATGGAGGTTATCAGCTACCGTCTTTTACCATGGCAGAATGATACCATGTGTTATGAGGGTCAAATGGTAATGAAGCAAATACGAGTTGAAAAAAAAAAACCAAACTCATGTGTGGTTTTGAATCAGCTTTTAGTGTTGTTGGATGATAAGTTTGGCAACGGTCTAAGTTACATATAACAACGGTGAGACAGAAATGGTGCCTGGTTTGGATCTAAGGCGCTTGACGAGCTTTGGACCTTTGAAGTTGCGCTGTCACTTGCAGTCTAGAAAAATCAGAGATGTCAAGAGATTTTGAGAAATATCAGAGCACATATGCAGGAATATCTGGCGTGTTTGAGAAGTCAAAAGAATAATATCCATCATTGATATGGTTTGTGAGAAAGGAAAAGACCATTATGGAAAGTGGTTAAAGTTGTATCATGAACAAAATATCAATAGATGGGGCTGTCGGCGGAAATTCTCTTGATGTGTTGGAATAAAAACATGGAATTTGGTGCAGAACCATGCCTCCCGTGTCTTTTGGTAGCTGTAAATGTGCACTCAATTGTTTGGACACCTTCCAACAACAAAATGAATGAGTGATTCAGATTTTGAATGCTTCTTGTTCTCAAGCTTATGATTGCTCTGTTACTTCATACCTGTGAACCACCTACATTTGTGGTGGCGAAGCTGAAACAGTAGTTTAGTGATGGTTTTGCCATAGGGTGTTATAACTGATACATCCGTGCAAGCGTCAACATAAGCCTGAGATACGTAATTTATATATTAATCATGGCGAAAATGCTTATTACCCCCTGTTTTGTCACCCGTGACCCTCATGTATCCCTCTGTTGGAACAACAAGCCCCATTTGCCCCTCCGTCGGAACAATAAGCCCCATTTGCCCCTCCATCGGAACAATAAGCCCCATTTTCCCCTCCATTGGAACAATAAGCCCCATTCGCCCACCCGTTTTCAGCATGCTCAAACAGGGATGCATGTCTCAGCTCGAGCATGGTGAAAGCGGGCATGTGGTGCTGGATTGCAGCCCTCCATCGCGACCGTCGCTATGGAGGGCCGCGATCCTATTGAGAGGTGGGGGAGGGGGGGGGAATCGAAATCATGGCTGGCACTTTGTCAACCGCCGCCACCCCCCCCCCCCCTCACAGCCCACCAGCCCACCTACCCGCACGCCGATCGGGGCCATCGCAATTGAGGATTGCGACGGAACGGGTGACAAGAGGGTTGCAGGGGGGAAGGGGGGGGGGGGGGGCTTGGATTGCCGGTGATTCCGGCCGACGCCCATCGGTCGGAATCCCTGGCGCATCAACAATGGGGAGTTAAAAACTCCCCATTTGTTACTATTTTTATTTTGCTTAACTATTTACACATGTTTGACATACAAACCATACACAAAACCACCCTAAAATTACACCTAGGGTTGGTTTTGGGGTTTTATGTTTGCACGAGCACCTGCTGGGCCCCACGGTAGCGAGGCCCAGTAGGTTCCCTTTCAACACATGGGGAGTCTCGGACCCCCCATGCAAACTCCTTGCAAACCACTTCCGGAAAATCACAAACCCCTCTATAAAGGAGTTTGTGATTTTTAGACCAAAAAACTTGATGTCAGCATGTCGACTCTGCATTCCATGCGATGTCAACATGTTGTTTTTTGACAAACGAGAGGGGTATATCATTTATTTTCTACACCTTAAACCCGTGTCTGCACAAAAGGGAATCAGGCATATAGTTGCGAGGCAGGGGCAAATCAGGCATATTGTTCGGAGTTAGGTGAGAATAAGGCGTATTGATCCGATGGAGGGGCAAATAGGGCTTATTGTTCCAACTGAGGGGCGAATGGGGCATATTCTCCAAAATGAGAAGTATATGATCATTCCGCCCTGTCCCTAAAGTTAAACAAACGCCATACCCATTTGATGGCCATGCCCAATTTGTGATGCAAGTTACTGATCGAGAGAAGCGAGGGGGGTGATGTGTCACCCCTGCTGTTACGAGAATCACGATCGAGGGATTAGCCTTTTTTTGGACTCGTAAACTCCCATTCATGATTTAAGGTTTTCTATGTTTGCACGGACAGAGTCCACGCAAACATGAAACCCGACATCTGCAAATGGGCGTTAGCGAGTCCCAAAAAGGGCTAATCGCTCGATCGCGATCAAGCGAAAACACCTTTTTTGAAATTTATCTTTCGAAGAAAAAACTCATCCTAATACATGCAAACCGCTTTCAAACCATACCCCACATTACAATCAGGGATTTAGGATTCTATTTTTGTGCGGGTTCCTGCTGGGCCCCGCAATAGTGAGGTCTAGTTTTATGCCAAACGGAGTGTAGATGGTGAACAGGTAGAAGTTTCATGGCAGAATACGGTTGACAACTAGGAACGTTTGAGCAATTTTTAATTAGCGATAAGTGTACTTCTATGACAAGTGTCGAAATGATCCAACACGTACATACAAGTGTCGAGTTGCAAATGAGACGTAGTCTAGGTCGTTGGGTCGATCACCGAGCGACGCGTGTGGAGTCGCATCATGAGTGGTCGGATCGTGAAGCTCCACCGATGAATTGGGGGGCTTTGAAGATCGACGGCAAAGAAACGAGATACATCTTTGTAAATCTTGATATGTCTCAATGCGTCAAGAATTCAACTAAAAGGTCGTGACACTCCTGTCGTCGATTCTTGGAAGTGGTTAAAGTTGTCAAAAAGTGCGAGAACGTTTTGCCGGAGGGTGAGGGCCGTTGGTTGAATTTCCCTTGACCGTCAGGGTGAAACTTGAGGTCTCAACGTGCGGTGGGCTAGTTGTATAATGACAAAAATGCCCACTCGGAAAGATTAGGGACTCATGTACGTCTGGTACGTAACACTTCTCCCATTTTAGCCGTGACGACCCGTCGCGCGTACAAATGTGGCCCATTTACAGGGGTAATATTCGTCGATCAGGTGATTGATGACGTGGAGGTTGTTGTAGGGTTCCCTGTTGTTATGTGCAACATCATAGCCGTGCCACTTGACAAGATATTCTGTTTTTTTTTCACGTCATCGAAGGCCAAGGATGTCCTCAATGACATACTCTGTGTCCTCGTCCACCTGTATAGGTAGAGGAGGAGGCACATCCCTACCGGGGAAGTTCTCTAGGGGGTCTTGGTATGCTTGAGTCTACTAATATGGAACACCGGGTGAACTTGCATAGTGTCGGGGAGTTTGAGCCTTGTGACTATTAGGATTTGCATGCGCTTGATCTCAAATGGTCCCAACCATCAGGATTTGAGCTTTGAACGGTCGGCTCTGCAGAGTTTGATGTTTTCCAAACTGAGAAGAACTTTGTCGCCAGGGGCGAACATATCGTCGCTGCGATGTCAGTCCATTGCTTGATTCATCACCGCTTGTATCTTCGCGTGTGTCTGCCATGTTTTGTCCAAAATGGTTGAGAAATCGCGGCATTGGACGTCAACCACGGGAATGTTGTTCTGGCTGTGTAGTCCAACTGGTGTGGCGGGAAGTTTTCTATACACCATTTTGAATGGAGTTTTATCTGCTACAGTCAGTATTGCTGAAATATATGCAACTTTGGCGGTTGAGAGTTTTTGAGCCCAATCCATCCCGTGAGGTTCACAAAATGTGCGGAGAAGTTATTTGAGCGTCTCATTGGTCCGCTTGGTTCGGCCGTCGGTTTGGGGGTGGAACGCCGTTGAAAGCTGGATCCGGCTGCCATAGCAAGTAATCAGTTGTGCCAGAAATAACTGGTGAATCGACTGTTCTTGTCACTTGTGATGGTTCTTGATAGGCCATGTAGACGTACGATGTTGTTTTAGAAACAGCCGCACTGTTCCTTTGACGGTGACAGTGGTCGTCGTCAGCATAAAGTGATGTATTTTGGAAAACCTGTCTACAACCACGAGGATTGCGTCATATCCCTCGGGTGTGACTAGTAATCCCGTGAAAAAGCCCATGGAGATGCCGGTTCATGGTTCTGTTGGAATGGGGAGTGGCTGCAGAATTCTAGGTGGCCACGTGCGACACGAGTGTTTTTGCGAACACGTATCGCAGGATTTGTAGAACTTGGCCATGTCGGTTTGTATTTTGTCACACCAGTAGTGTTTCACGAGCTTCTTTAGCGTCTTGTCTTCTACACAATGTCCACTTGGACAGGTGTTGTGGCATTCTTTGAGCAGCATGCAGTGGAGTTCATCGTTTGGGGGAATGACCACTTGGCGAGTGAATCGTCACTGCCAATAGGATGCGTCGTACCAGAACTTTGCCTTGTCGTATCCGCCATGCTGGTCATAGCCTCGTGTGAACAACTGCTCGAGGTACGGATCTTGCTGCAGCTGTAGCGTCACTACCTCAACCATCAGGTCTTATCGGTGGCTGAGCCCATCTGCTGGGTTGGTTTTGCCTGGCCGGTACTCGACATTGTAGTCGAACCCGGAATTTGAGGAACTCCATCCATCGGGTTTGACGTCGACAGAGGTTTGGCTGTGTCTTCAAACATTTTAGCGCATGGTGGTCAGTGCGTACAATGCATCGATGGCATTCAAGATAGCACCACCATGTCTTAAATACATGTACGTGTTGTTATTTGAATGCCCCTTGGCCACTAGTCTCCAGAATTGGCGAGTAGTGGACGGACCAGGCATGCACTGCTCATGTGGAGCAAGTCCCCTGGGTCCGGTCCAACAGACCAGGCATGCACTGTCCTTGTTCAAGGATAAGTACCCTGGGGTTTTCTGATGATGGCTATTCAGATTGTCAATCTGACCGTACTGATGGAAAGAGCAGGTGTCAAACTGTCAGCTGTCCAAGTTTCGGGCTGATCCAATGGTCGGATTGGAAGATGCAAGATGTGCCTTGGATCAGGGGATGTCTTCCCTGATTGAGGGGATGACCTCCTT
>SZWC01002106.1:203224-205635 GCA_023375785.1 Penium margaritaceum | reverse complement strand
CAAGATATCCGGTGAGCGATCGCCATTTTTGGCATCCAAAATGACTTGCTGGCCGTAGATGATCATAACAACATAAAGGATTGACAACGCCAACTACAACGCTCAGATCCACAAGTCCTCCGACTAGCGCTTTTCCGACCACAATTATCACGAAAACAAAAAGAAAAAAGAAAAAAAAAAAAAACTCTAAGCGGACTCCTCGAATCCGATGGAAGTGGATGCCATCGACCAGAGAGATACACACACCTTCTACAACTGCAAAACATTTGGACACATCGCTTGCAACTGTTGAGGCAAACAACAGGCCAAAAAGGGGAGGAAGTCGCAGAAAAATGAGTCAGGAAGCGGCAAAGGACATGAGTGAAAGGCGCAACTCTTGTCCCCACGGAGCGATCTGCGCCGAACGATTGCCAATCTGAATGGTCTATATCTTCGTAGAGGCTTTGTGAGATTGCAAAGTTTGACAAGGGGTACGAGGACGACCACTGGGCAATATAGCTAAAAGTTCAACCTCGAGGATGCAAGAGTCGCAGAACGGTACCGGTACTATTGGATGGAGGAGCTTTACACAGCGTCATAAGCAATGACATGGTTCGTAAGCTAGATTTGCAGACTGAACCAGGGGTGTTTGAAGGGAATACCATCGATGGAAGAATAAAAATATAGAGATTCTGAGAACCACTACGACCACAAGTGGGAGATCTATGGAATGTAGCGGTCTGGAGGTACTGTCCAATGAGTGATTACAAAATCATCCTCGGAAAAAAATTTCTGTACCGGCACAATCCGTAGGTCAACCGGAATAGCGGCGACGTCTACATGGAAATCGACGGAGCCAAATGACAACTCCCGCGCATGGGACGGAATCCGAAAGTGAAAGCAGGAGGGGAGGAAGCAACAGAGGAAGCCGCGGTAACCGAGAAGCAAAAACATGTGCAGCGGATACCGCTCAACGTGGCCAAATACTATACACAACGAGGAGATCGTGTGTGGCTCATAAATATCAAGCCAATGGAAGAAGCAGAAGTGGCAGCAACTGACTCATCATCGGCCTCATCAGCCTCATCGACATCCACAAAGTTCACGATGATACCCAAAGAGTTCGCACCACTCATCTAGCAGTTTGCAAACGTCTTTCCTGACAAACTCTAAAAAATCCTACCTCCTCAACGAGACATCGACCACCGCATCAAACTAAAGCCGGGAAGTAGACCTACAATTTGAGGGGCCTATCAGATGAGCAATCACGAGCTTACCAAGTTAAAAAGACAACTCGACGAGATACTCGGTCAGGGATTCATCTGTCCATCCACGTCACCATACGTAGCACTAGTGAAATTCGTAAAAAAGAGAATGGGTGAGATGCGGATGTGCGTGGACTATCGGGCGTTGAACGATGCTACCATCAAGAACCACTACCCTTTCCGCCGAGCTAAAGAGCTTTTCGACCAACTATGAGGGGCTCGGATTTTCGCCAAAAATGACTTACACAGCGGATATCACCATATACGTATTGCAGACGCCGACATCAAGAAGACGCCGTTTCGAACCCGCTACGGACATTTCGAGTTCACAGTAATGCCGTTTGGGCTTATGAATGCCCTAGCAACGTTCATGGTCGTAATGCATAACATCTTCCGCCCATATCTCGGCGATTTTGTCGTGTTGTACCTTGACGACATTCTGGTGTACATTCGCACCCCTAAGGAGCATGATGGACCTCCGAAAAGTTCTCAAATTTTTTCAAAGAGAGTAATTTTTTGGAAAACTCTCAAAGTGTGATTTCAGTCACCGTTGAATCGAGTTTCTGGGTCACGTCATCAACGGTGGACAGATCACCGTGGATACAAAAAAGGTTTCAGCAATCACCGATTGGCCGATACTGACCAATGCTCGAGACGTTCAAGTCTTCCTCGGCCTTTGCAATCACTACCAGTGTTTCGTACAGAAGTACGCCCGGGTATCAGTGCCTCTCCCCGACCTCACTCGAAAAGAAAACAAGTGGCAGTGGGAAGGCAGTGAACAAGAAGCGTTTACCACTTTGCGGAATGCTCTGACCAAGGCACCAGCCCTAGGATTAGCCTATCCAATGGTTGACTACGTTTTGGCTATAGACTCGTTAGACTGAGCCATCGGCGCAATCCTCTTACAAGACATGGCAACGGCAAGCAACCGGTCGCATACATGTCTCGAAAGTTGCGGGGACCGGAACTCAACTACGCTGTACACGAGAGAGAAATGCTGGTGGTCGTGTATGTATTTAAGACATGGCGGTGTTACCTGGAGTGCCGCCGATGCATCGTACGCACCGACCACCACGCGTTGAAATATCTGAAGACGCAGCCGAACCTCAGTCAATGTCAAAACCAATGGATGGAGTTCCTTGAATCCGTGCTCGAATACAATATTGA